>JNVV01000003.1:2443441-2518699 GCA_000733355.1 Falciphora oryzae
AAAAAAAAAAAAATCCGATACCAGACACGAGCCGCCCTTGCCTACCCAAGAGACGGCCGGGCATCTATCCATCAAAGAAGATGCTTGAATACCTACATACCTACCGAAAGGTATTACCAGTCAATAATTCCCGTCATCCTCCACAAACTGCACAACGATTACTTCCTTCTACCTTACACCGGCACATGCGTGAAGAGGTGGCTGACACTCTCTCCATTGTGCGTTCTCCGGATGGCCTAGTTGATTTGGTTAGAATTAAAGCCCGGTCAAAGTGAAACACACAGCCGGGCACGCTCTCGCTCACCTCAGCAATCGTGGCCGAAACGTCGATGACTCGAAGCTTGGGACAAAGGTCGACCTTGTTGCCCAGGGGGACCGTCTGAGGGCAACAGGCACGCGTCAGTATCCGCACTCATTGCAGCTCCAGATCAGAATCGAAGGGGCGCTTCACACACGTTCGTGACAACCACCTTGGAGAGGCATGACTTGTTCAGGTTATCGATGGCGTCGCCGCTCAGAACTGTGTAAAGGGCATTCAGATCAGCTATTCTCGTCTCTCCGCCACGGTGGGGCACCTGTGAGGAAGATCTAGGGCAGGGGGTCGCTTGAGCGCCGCGGTTATCGCGTCAAGGAGACATACTGCCGTCTATAGAGAAACACGTGCGTTAGCATGACTGTAGCAATGTAGAATGGAAGGAGCATATCACCGACGAGTTACTATTGCCACCACCTCTTCCGCTCCGTGCTCCTTCACCGTCTGAGCGGCCTTGCTCAGGGTGCCGCAGGTGTCTGCCATGTCGTCGACCAGAATGGCAATCTTGTCCTTGACATCACCGACGAGAACCATCCGGCCCACGACGTTCGGTCGCGGGCGCTCCCTGTGGTGTTTTTGCTTGCATTAGCAAGCCGATCCCTAGCAGGCCGGCATGTTTCAAAGGGCTTACTTGTGGATGAGAGCAAAGCCAAGGTCCAGTCGGTCGGCGATCGAAGTCGCTCGCTTCGCTCCACCGGCGTCAGGCGAAACGATGACACACTTCTCGACCGGCAGGTTCTCCCTGATCCAGCGGAGGACGGACGGCTCCTTTTTCTGATCAGCCCCCGAACGTGCCAAATCCTCCTAATTGAAGGCGGTCAAGGGCACTTACAGCGTAGAGGTTGTCGACAGGGATGTTGAAGAACCCCTGAATTTGAGACGCATGCTGCGAGCGAGTTAGTACTCGATCACCTTCTTCTGCTGCGATCCGTATAGCTCCTGGACCTACCAGATCCATGGTGATGACGTGGTTGCATCCCGCGGTTTGCTGTCAAGCAAGTCAGTACCACTGCAAGGCGATACATGTCGTATGACTTCGCGAACAGGTTACATACAATCATGTTCCTATCATCGCCGCCGTGTTAGCATATGTGGGTCTCATGGGATCAGATCCAAAGAACCTACGCAATCAGCTTGGCCGAGATAGGGGCTGCGGGAAGTGGCGTGAGTTAGTAACCTGATCAGCGCGAAAGGCGACAAAGGGGGAGAATTTGACATCATTGCACTGCATACCTCTAGACCGGTCTTTCTTGTCCTGCCGTGCTAAATGGATGTTAAGATCTGCCCTTGAGCTTTCTTGTAGCTGGGGGGAACTAACCGTAGGCTGTTTAGGGGTCAGTGGATCTGTATGTCACACGAAAAGCTGCATCACAAGTCACCAGACAGGGTCAACTTACGAAAGTTCGGTAGGACACTTAAATCGGTAGAACGGTTCCGTGTCAGCGAGGGGCGGACCCTCGAGAGACAAACATGGTCACAGCCACGTCAAACTCACCATGTGATCCTGCGAGCCGATGCTGTCCGGCAGGCTGTGGGAAGGATTAGCGAGTGCATGGTTAACGTGCGAACATGCTCCGGAGGGGGAAACGAGAAGCATACCATGGGTCATAATGAGAAGTTCCATCAATCCTAGCGCGAAGGAGACTATGTATTAGTGGGCAGCTTTCTCGGCATCCACTCCAGAGACCGCCAGAGGGAGAGGGTTGCTTACCGTCGTTGATATCGCCGGGCATGGTGGACTGGATGATGAAAACATCCTCGTCTCGAACGGACTCGCCAATAGTGACACTCGTCTCTTGATTTGAGTAGTTCAGACTCATAGTCTTTGCGATCTCGATACCAAGCCTGCGGAGGGGGGGCACAAGATGTCAGACTGCCTGGACGGCTGATATTCCTGACCCATCTATAGGGCTGAGGAGGCATTCCAGGGGTAAAGGACCGTGGATCGCATACCGGTCACCAACGAGCCGTCCCAGCAGCATGCTATTATATTTCAAGCCAGGTTAGCATGATATGTTGTCACCAGTGTGGCTCGCCGCACGAACGAACAGAGCGGCTGCAGGTATCGGGGTGTTGCGTACTGTGAGTTGCCGCTGAGCAGCTTGATGGAATTTGAAGCCGCAGCCATGGCGCCGGGGGTGGGTTGCCTGCCGTTGACGGACGAGAGGGCGGGTGCCGAAGCGCAGGGAATTTGCGGTTGGTCGATGCGAGACGGCGTGCTAACAGCAAGTCCGGCTCTAGGCGGCGCTCGCTTGCAAACACAACCTAGGGTCTGCAGAGCTGGTCCTTTTGAATTTGAAGACCTGCCTAACCAACGAGCGGGCCAACGGAGAAAGGAAAAGCTTGAGCGGCAGAAAGTTCGTCAAGCACGGGATTGGATTCTGGAGCTGTTCTCAATGCTGCAGCTGATAAATTTCAGTGGGGCCGGTGTTGCATACTCTGGGCGAGCAAGTGCCGGTGCCTGTTTTTTTTTTTTTCTCTTTCTTTTTTCTTTCGTCTCTACCTCAATGGGTGCCCCGCCATCCACCGAATCCGGCAGCCTGGCAATTGGCCGGGTGGAGAAAATTGCCTTTGGCACGTGAGAGCCTGGCGCCGCCACTCTGGAGCAGCTAGCGCCCCCACCCGCAGACACGTCAAACCTTCACCGCATCCCTCGATGCCGCTCGCCAGCCCACTCCCGCCCCGACCGAGCCGCTACACCGACTTCTTTTCTGCCGGTCTTTTCACGACCAGCCAGAAAAAAAATACCAGACCGCAACAAGCCAGCCGTCTTTTGTCGCCCAACGCAGCCTCTGAATTCTGGCATCCCATCGAGGCACCCGCCGGGTCTGCGGGCGTGATTGTCTCCAAAGGCGGTGCTGGTGCTGCATCCGTCAATTGCAGCAGGGTCGCGGGGGTGCCGGTCCAGCAACTCCAACTCTCTTGTCCGGGCGGATCGCTGCGGGGGCTGGCTGGTGGGCGGAAGTTGGCTCGTCTAGACTAGGTGCTAGAGCGAGAGCGAACCCGACATTGCTTGGCCGCATTGGTATTTGTCGTGCCGTGCCGCCTTCCATTACCACCCATCGCCACCTCTTCATGTCCCGGCCTGCCGCCCTGGCCAGGTGACGGTGACTCGGGACTTTCAAGCCAACGGCAATTGCCCGCTGCCGACGCGGGCGCCGCCACCATGGGCCGTAAACCGAATGCCCTGATTCTCCAATTCTTCGAGCGCGGCCCCAAGCTCGCCGACAACAGCAACCGCTATCCCCACACGTGCAAATCCTGCGGGGAGAACTTCCCCAAGGGCCGCATCGACAGCCTCACCACCCACCTGACCAGGAAATGCCCCGCAATCTCCGAGAGCGACCGCGTCAGGGCCTGCCTCACCATTCATGGCTTCACCAAAGTCGCCGCCGAGCAGGGCCCCAAGCCCGTCCCCGTCCACTCGACCCCCGCCCGCCCGCCCGCCGACGCACCGCCCCCTGACCACGACCTGACCCAGCGAGACTGGACCGCGCTCGAGACGCTCGCCGAGGTGTCGCGCCAGATCGATCTCAGCGAGAAGCACGACGACCGAGGCATCCCCGGCGGCGTCCTCACCACGGCAGATATCGGCGGTGAAGCCACCGACCGCTTTGATGCCCAGGACCAGTTCACGACAGCCGATCCCGGGGCTGTGGGTTTCAAGGATGAGGCGGGCGCTGCGCCGTTACAAGAGCACGTCTCCCAGGACGGAGCAACTGCAGCGGCGTCGCCCCCGGTTGATGCGAACAGGGAAGAGTTGACTCCCGAGCAGCAGATTCACGCGCTGCTCCAGTCCTCGGAGCCTGCTTCTCATTCCACTGCCCTCAGTGTAGCCGCGGCGGCAACCGCAAGATTGAACCCGCAACTTTTAGACCCGCAGCTCCGCGAGGGTACCGCGCTTACTATTCTGCAGTCCACCGAGGTCTCTCAGGAGGATGTTGTCATGGAGGACGGTGCGGCCGTGGCCCAACAACAGCCATGGGGTGAACTCACGCAGGCGGACGCACTTGCCATCTCCATGCGCGCCTCGCAAGCGGCCGACTCTCTCCTGGGTCCGCAGATGATGATCAAGGGTGGCTTCCGCCTGTCGAGCCCCAACAGCGGTAAAGCCCGACACTCCCGCTCACGCTTCGACGCCCACCGACGAAAAGAGGTGCAAGAGGTGCGCAAGATTGGCGCTTGCATACGATGCAGGATCTTGCGGAAGACGTGCTCCAGAGGTCACCCCTGCGACACATGCAGGAAGGTTTTGTCTCCCCGCATCTGGAAGTCGGGCTGCGTTCGGACCAAGTTCTCGGAGCAGCTGGATCTATACTCGGCTGGCGTGCAGATCGTGCTCAACCAGCACCGCCTAAACGACCTCAAGGCACATGTTGATTTCGCCGACCAGGGAACTGTTCTTGAGCTCTCAATCTTCCCGGAGAGCAACTTTAATTTCTCGGTTCACGCCCTACAGAGTACGGGCCCTAAGGAGTGCCTGACGGACGAGTCTGGCGCCCCGACGACGCCCTGGGCCAAACAGGACCTTCTCATGATCGACTCGGATAAGGAAGACGTGCAGGCCAAAGTGGAGCTATATATGCGCAAGGTCCTGCACGAGTTTGTGGAACGCGAAAAGTCAAAGTTCGCACGCATCACCCTAAACACCGCCCTTAGCCTCAGCCACAAGACCCAGGACGAGCTCCTCAAAAAGGCCATAGAGCTGTGGGGCCTGGTCGAGATTCTTGACCGTGAACGCCAGTGGAACATCCTGGCCCGATACGGCGGCTCCGAGGGCAAGACGCGCTGGATCCGAGACAACACCGACCAGGACTGCTTTACTACCATCTGCCTCCAGCTGACGGCCGCGGCCGAAAGGAAGGCTGCCCAGACCAGCAAGCAACTCCTGACGGGCATGCAGCGAGTGCTGCAGGATAGCAAGACCAAGATTGACCACAACATGTTCTTTACAACGCTCATCCTGCTCAACTGTATCGAGAAAACAACGTGGGCATTCAAGGCGTGGGAACAGGACACGCTGCAGCCCATGTGGCCGCTGGAGAAGCCCCCAGGGAGCTTCACCCAGCAGGGATATGTCCTCGCAGACCTCCTCAAGATGCTCCTCGGCATCAGAAAAGTGCTGCCTCGTACATTCTGTCGAGAGCCGGGCGGGATGCTTGCCACACAGGAGCCTGCACTCCACGAGTATTTTCATGATCTCGATCTCAAATGTGAGGCCTCGATACCCCAACCAGCCCCTGTCTGTTTCCGAGGGAGAGTCCATTCTTACTCATCGCAATCATCTTTGTGTGCACAGTTGCCGAAGTCCAAGCAAAGCAAGACAGCCCAGTCTTCTCCCCAACCGACTCTCGATCGCTCGAACTCTTGCTCTGCTCAACGCTGCTGCTCCCCAATGGAGAGTAATACCGCAGAGCGCTCTCTCCGAAACGTGTGGCACCCTGTACACACACTCCTCCCCTCTACTCTCTCCTTCCTGTCTACCACGATCTTATGAGTCAAACGGGCCCCCCTATCACGACGCTTGCGAACGCCCCCTATCTGCCTGGCTGCTACGAGTATTTTTAGGGTATCGTTACCAGGGGAACAAGCGGATTGCCAGGTTTTTTTTTCTTTCTTTCTTCTTTTGAAATGTCTTTTGCGCTGCGGGGGCCTCATGGCTTCGCTGGGCATCGGACATTGGACTGTTTATAATCTCCCCCCTGCACCTATGTGGTGTTTTCCTCGATGGCATCACATATGCCCTACTTCTTTTTTTCTTGGCGGGGGCGAGCATTGCTATGCGCGCCGGATTTATGTTTTGGGATGGATGAATGATGGACAGACACGAGACCTAGAAACACCATAATACCCACGGCGTTGTGATTCCCCGAGACTGTCATAGCTTTCGCACTCGGGTAGTAGCTTCTGTAATTTTTGATTACGAGTTGGGAAGGCTCGTAAGGCATCTAAATTGGCTGTCTTTTTTTCAGGCCGATGTGGTCGGCGGAAACTGGATGGTTGGGGTATAATCAAAAAGGGGTTCCTTCGAAACGAGGACGGGCACCGGAACGACATGCATAAAAAGGGAGAACCCAAGACACAACATAGACACAAGACCCAAACGCTGCGCAACCTCACCCTCTCTCTATAGGCGAATATTTGCAAGTAGGCAGGCAGTCTGGTCGCGAGTTGTTAAACACCAGGGATGCTGCCCGTCGAGTCTTTGCGCTCGCCGGCGCCGGCGCTGCTGTTGGCCGAGTCCCTCCGCTTGACCTTTTTAAAGCAGGCAAACTCGTTCTTGCTCGCGTCGCGCAGGCGCTTGAGCAGGTCGCGCAGGCCGGGCAGCTCGCCCTGCATCTTGAGCACGGCATCGCGGTCGGAGCGGGACTCGATCTCCTGGTAGATCTGATTCTGCAGGTCCTTTGCGCGCTGCGTCGTGTAGTGCTGCAGCGTCTGGGCCGCAAACTCGACGTCGAGCGCGGCCTGCAGCAGCGTCGAGAGGTCGTAGCGGGGCCGCGTCTTGAAGGCCTCGAGCAGCTCGCGCGACGTCTGCTCCAGCAGGTACGAGAGCACCTGCGTCGTCAGCGAGCTCGCCGTCGTCGACACCTGCGAGTGCACCAGCACCAGCGTCAGCAGCACCTCGTACACGTACGGCCGCGCCTCCCGCGGCTTGGCCCCGTCCGCCGGCGCCCAGTCTGCTGCCGCTACCCCGGCCCGGATGATGGACCGGAGCGTGTCGATCGACGGCCGGGTGTACGACTGGAACAGCCGCGCGTCGATCTGCCCCAGCACGTCGCGGATCGTCTTGGTCTCGTCCGTCAGCTTCACCGAGAAGGCATTTTCGAATTGCGTGTTGAGCGACGGCACAAGCTCCGACCGCAGACATTGGAGGTTGCTCAGCGTGAGCAGCATCCTCACATTCTGTTTGTTGGTTCGTTTCCTTATTGTTAGCAGGGGTTAAGATAGTAAAATAGCATGTTCCAGGGACAATCTGGTCTTACCCTGTCTCCGGCCTTGACGGTCACGCCTCCCATGCTCAGACCCATAGTGCTGGTAGAACGCTGGCCCAAGGCGCTGGCCGCAACGTAGCCGTCGCCCTCGGTGGTCCAGTCGTCATCCGACTTCTTGATGGATCGTTCTGCATTCTCCACCATGCCGCTTAGGGCCTTGTAAAGGGTTGTAACATATTGGCTGCGCACCATCTGCAGCAGTTTCGCCGGGGGTGCCGTCACGATGTCCTCGGACCCAGGCTTAGCGGTGGCTTCGGAGATGTACAGTATCTTCTGCATACCGCCGAGCAGAGCGCCCTCAAAGGAAGAGAAACAAGCAGGCATGCGCGTCACATCTCGGCGATCCGGGGAACGGTTCCAGTCCTCGACATATTTGATGCTCTCGGCGTCTTTGTTCCATGCAGCGCAGAGCGCCGTCACGCAGCGCTCGCGGGAGACGTTGACCAGGGTCTTGAGCAGCTCAAGCTCCTGGCCATCGCCGCGCCCTACCGGTGCGATGGCGGCCATGTCAGATGCTCCAGAACCTACCAGGGCCAGCATCTTGGCAAGATAATGCACACCACTGAGTGAGTTGGACCACGGTGGCCAGAAGGCAAACTTCTCCCACGCCTCGCCCCGCTTAGGCGACGGTGGAGGGGGGTTATTCACGTCAAGATTGAACCTCGGATCTCGCATGGCAGACGGGGTCAGCGCGCCAGCCAAAGACGTCGACATGGGCGTCTTGGGAGACAGGGGCATAGGAGAGAAGAGCAGCGAGATGTCCTCGGGGGGCGGGCCGGCGAAGAAGATGAAGACGTGCTCTCGCAACATCTCAACTAGCTCGATGGTGCCCTTCTGCAGATTCACGGTGCCAGGCTGAGACAGGATGTGGTGCACCTGCGACTCGCCGTTGTAGCCTGTCGGCAGGCTGCGCTGCGTCCTGCCCTCCATGAAGCCATCGACCGTCTGCCAGAACTCGACGACCTCGCCGAGGACGCCCTGCGGAGATAGGAGAGCGCTCAGGAACGACAGCATTTTCTCCCACAGCTCCACCACCTCTGCCGAGTCATAATTTGAGGCCTTGACGTCGATGGACTGCCGGCCCATAGCGCGCAGATACGAGGCGATGGTCTGAGGGGCGGGTCGATCGGCACTTGACAGGCGCCGCCTGAGCAGCTCAATCTCCACCTTCGTCCGGTCCGCATAGGCCTGTATCTTGCCCTTGAGATGGTCGTAGCGGCTGAGCAGCCACACCCATATGGGGTTATCTTCGACGCCCAACTCGAGCAGCAGGCTGATGAGCTCCATGTGCTGGTCCTGCGGCTGCCCGGGCACATCAGACTTGGTGACGTTGTGCAGAGCGACCAACTTACGCCACACGACCCGCTTGAAGGCCGAGATCTGCTCCTCAACATCGTGCCACATACGGCCGGCGAGGAGGACCTGATACAGCTGCGAGTCGCTAGCCTGCTCCGAACCCAGCTCCTGGATGAGTCGCTTGGCCTCGTCAGCGAATCTCCTCGCCTTAGAGTGCTCCTCAACAAGAGTCTCGTGATCCTTTCGCTTGATAGCGTCGGCAATGGCGGCACTTGTCTCGACGTACTCGCGGAACCTGCCGAGCGAGTTCGCAACCGTCTTCAGGTTCTCCTCCTTCTCGCGGCCGCCCAGGGCGGGGCCCCAGACGTCCTCAGCCTTAGCTGACACCTCGAGCAGCGGAGTCTTGATGCCCATAACTCCGTATTCGCTCTCCTTGACCAGCGCGTTCTTTTTCCTCGGGTCCGAGGGCTGGAGCACCGGTGGGGCAGCGAGGGAGATGCTACTGGCCCGGAAGCTGTTCCTACTAGCATGGCGTGAATGGGCACGAGCGCGCGGAGACGGGGTCGGGGGCGGTTCGGCACCGCGGTATTTCATCTCCTTGTAGACATTGTCAATGGTGGCCTTGGCACGCACGAAGCGCTCGAAGTTGGACTCGACGAGGACCTTGAGCGAAGCCGACTTCTGGTCGATGGACTGCGATAACGTGTCGAGTCCCATTAGGAGCTGTTGCGTGTCGGCGGTGGCGTGCATCTGCGAAAGGAAGAGGGCAGGTGAGAAGGTAGTGGAGGACAGGAGGAATCGGTTTCCTAGACGGAGAGATGATCAGCGGCGCCAGCCCTCGGGGCCTCGGTAGGTGTTGACAGCATCGACGGCGCCTAGTGGCGACTTACGCAGCTTGGGGTCGCTCTGCAGCGGCAGGCCATACTGCTTCAGGGTCCTGACGACACTGTCGGTGGTGCCTAGGGGATCGGGCTCGTCCTTCTGGACGAGGTTCCCCACGCCATTGGCCGTCTTCTCGGAGCCGGGGACGACGCTGCCGCGGTTGCTGACGGCGCGCTCCAGGGCCTGGTACTTGGACTTCCTCCGGTTCAGCTTGGCCGCCTTTTTGCTGGCGGGGTCTTCGGCGTCGTCATCGTCGGATGCATCGCTGTTGTTCTTTTCGGTGGGCCATTCTACAGGGTATAAGCTGGGGATCTGGTAATGTTCCATTACCGTCCTCTCGAAGTCGGCCATCGTGGCGGCGTGTTGTGAGGAGCAAAATAGAAGGGGTAATTTTTAGATGCAAGAGAAAAGGGCGAAGAAGAAACCCAATTTGGTTCTCTTGTTAGCCGCCCCAATTCCGTGTATTATGATCATGGCCACATGCCCGAGGTAGGAACCCAAAGGCAACTGAGGCGAGGTCGGTCTGGATGGAGCCAAGTCCCGCCTGGAATCCAGCCTTGCCGGGTTAGTCAGCATCACCGCCTGCTTGTTCCACCCCGCTTTGTGATGCTCAGGGGTGGAGCATGCCAGCCGTCCAGAGGTCAAGTCTCAATCGTCATGGGCTGCATCGTCTTGTATGATCCGGCCGTTTCTGACGCCATATCTGCCACGGACGAGGTATTAGTTCGTCGCTCATTTCAGCACGAATATCCGGACGCTCATAACACACGACAAACCAAGCCCCTCCGCTCGCGCCCACTCGCTATCCTTAGCCGGGCATATCAAACTCCGGTGGTCGTTATCGGGCGAGGATACGTATATACACTTGATGCTATTCTCACTATAGAGGCGGGGGTGTCTTTTATTCCCATGCGGATGCATATGGGGACTGGGTTCACTAGAAAACTGGAACCTCATTGACATGCAGTGGGTGTCGGGTGTATGGGCCTGTGACAGCTGGTTCTGGTTCAGACTCTGATGCGTGAAGATGAGGGTTGCATTTCCGAATTGTCGGGCCAAATTCTTCTCGAACCGCGTGGGGGATCCGTGCTCCTGGCTCCCCGCGTGCCTGGCCAATGTCGACGGTCAAAAAAACATGGGCCACACGTCTTCCTAAGATGGATCATATCGAGCTCAAAAGGAAATTTCGAGCCAGCATATACAAGTACTATACAACCTAACACAGTTTTCAATGTCGGTGGTTGGGTTCATGTTATCATTCAAACCACAGCAGCGTGGGGGCGCCACGTGCACTGAACCCACTATTGACAACACCAACATCTGCAGGTGGTCCAGCGCATGGGGCCATCCGGAGTATTGTTGTTGCGCCACAGCTCCTTTCCTCCAGTGTTGAGTGTGCCATGAACCGAGACCCCCAGCGCGGGAGCCAGGCTGTCTCCGTCCTAGCCCACAGCGCGCAGCCGCGGCACAACGAGAGCCAGTCGCAGCCGTCGGCTTGCGCTTGAGATGCCCCACTCTGCTCCATGCAGTTATCCGCCCGCGCCCGACATCTTGCCGCGAAGTTCCAGTTTGCCAATTGCACCAGAAAATAACCGCATCCAAAAATCAATGTTTTTTTCTTTTCCCGCCCTGCCTCCGGCCTAAACCACCTTTGCGTATAGCTTCCCCTCCGCGCCCGCCCCCGGCCTATCCATATTCTCGACGGAGCGCCCGCCCAGTGCTCCCCCTCCACAACCATGCTGGTCCTTCGAAGAGTTGCCGCTGCGCCTGCGGCGCGCCAATTGCCCCTGGCCGCTCCTCGGGCCGCCGCCACTATTTCTCTGCATGTGAGCGCCCGGCGCCGCGCAAGGTCCCTGCTTCCCCTGCTCCCTGCTCCATCTTGCTAACATGTAGATCACTACAGAACCGGAGGTACTATAGCGACAAGGTCGCCAAGTTCACCGGCCAGAAGGACGCCTCTGTAAGCACACCCCTCCTTTGTCGCGGCCGCCGCAGCTCTCGATATTCTCCAGCCCGCCGCCCCGGTTGCGCCCGGGCTGGTGAAAATAGCTCATCCAAGAGCCGATGCTCCACAACGCAACCACGACAACAACACCGGCCCGACAGCTCGAGCGAAAAATTAATAACCGGCACTAACTCTGCGCGCAGGGTCGCTACCCCGTCAGCTTGATCGAGGGTGACGGCATCGGCCCCGAGATCTCGGAGGCTGTCAAGCAGATTTTCGAGGCCGCCAAGGTACGATGCTACTTACTCTAAGCGCAAACCTACCTGCCTGCTCTAGGTAGGCAACACGATGGACCGAACTGACGATGGCAATGCGCGGAACAGGCGCCGATCTCGTGGGAGCCGGTTGATGTTACCCCCATCCTCAAGGACGGCAGGACCGCTATTCCCGATGCTGCCATTGAGAGCATCCAGAGGAACAAGGTCGCCCTCAAGGGCCCTCTAGCTGTAAGTGTGCTTGTTTGGCGAGAGAGTTGGATATTCTGCCATGGTGGGTGGCTCGGCTGATCATATTTCTCTTTTGCGCCCCGCATCTAGACCCCGATCGGCAAGGGCCACGTCTCGCTCAACCTGACGCTCCGCCGCACCTTCAACCTTTTCGCCAACCTGCGACCCTGCCGGTCCGTTGCCGGCTACAAGACGCCTTACGACAATGTCGACACGGTGCTCATCCGTGAGAACACGGAGGGCGAGTACTCGGGCATCGAGCACGTGGTGGTGGACGGCGTGGTGCAGAGCATCAAGCTGATCACGCGCGAGGCCAGCGAGCGCGTGCTGCGGTTCGCCTTCCAGCAGGCGCAGGAGATTGGCCGCAAGAAGGTGCGCGTCGTGCACAAGGCCACCATCATGAAGATGAGCGACGGCCTGTTCCTTAGAGTGGGCAAGGAGGTCGCCAAGGACTTCCCGGGCATCGAGTTTGACGCCGAGCTGCTGGACAACACGTGCCTCAAGATGGTGACGGACCCGACCCCCTACAACGACAAGGTCCTAGTCATGCCCAACCTGTACGGCGACATCCTGTCGGACATGTGCGCCGGCCTGATCGGTGGCCTCGGCCTGACACCTTCGGGCAACATCGGCGACGAGTGCTCCATCTTCGAAGCCGTGCACGGCTCGGCTCCCGACATCGCCGGCCAGGGCCTGGCCAACCCGACTGCCCTTCTGCTGAGTTCCATGATGATGCTGAGGCACATGGGTCTCGGCGAGTACGCCAACCGCATCGAGAAGGCCACTTTCGACACCTTGGCCGAGGGCAAGGCCCTGACGGGCGACCTGGGCGGCAAGGCCAAGACCCACGAGTACGCCGGTGCCATCATTGAGAAGCTGTAGATGCCATGACCGGGCGGGTTCTTCTCCTTATTTTCCGTTTCAACTTGCTTCCCGTTCTCTCCGCAAGGCAGCGATGCAGGATAAATGAATTTGGGACTAGGCTGTAGTAGACTGTGCCACATCATCATGGCAAATAAATTTCCATTTATCGCTACTTTGTGCTGGTGCTTGTGGACCAAATCCCTTTCGGGAACAAGGGCGCAGGTAAATGACTGTCGATCCCAGGCCGCGAAGCCTGGTCAGGAGGCGTGCGGGGTCCACCCGACTAATACCCATGACGCCAAAGCTGTGCTCCCGTCGCCTTTGCTCCCGGGTTCCAGACTAGATTCCATCTCAACATTCAACCATTGATTCAATCTCCTCATACCCGCAGCTCACATCACGCATCGCTGCAATACATATAATACTTGTATACCTATCTGCCCCGGTTTGCCGAAAAATGAATTCGAGGCGACAGGACCCAACAACCTGCGCAGACATGGACGAGGAGGACCAGACCGTCACGTGCTGCGCGCCGGCGCGCGCCGCCTTCCAGGACCTCACGCGTCCCGTCGAGATCGGCGACTTCGGGAGGCGCCGGGCGAGGGACTCCCGTGGCGGCAGCGGCGGCGGTGACTGCGGCGACGGCGGCGGCGCCTTCAGCGCCTGGCCCTTCTTCGGCCCCCTGCTGTTCGAGAACCAGACGAGCGACTGCCGCGACCACTGTGCCAATGAGCGGAGTGCGCGCTCCCCTCCTCTCTCTCCATCTCTCTATCCCCCTCCTCGTCCAATCGATGAATGAACCAACGTGTGTGCATGAACCAACAGACCATTCTAACCAAAAGATACAATAAAACAAAATGTCATATTGCGACCTCTAGCCTTCCTCTCGTACCTGCGCCTGGCAATGTTCATGGCCCTCGTCAGCTCCGCCATCGTCATGTCCTTCCACCTCAAGAACCAGCCGAGCGCCATCGAGCTGCGCATGGCCAGGCCGCTCGGCCTCATCTTTTGGTCCCTGTCGCTCGTGTGCCTCGCGCTCGGGCTGGCCAACTACATAAGTATGTGCGCCTGTCAAAAGCTGCCAAGCGCCCACGCCACGCCACGGCCCTCCCTCTCCAATCTCATCTCTTGTCGTACGTGTTTTTCTTTTTCTTTTTTCTTTAGCACTGACATGATCTGCTTCTTTTTTTTGCCATTTTAGAAACTGTAAACAAGTACGGCCGCAGAGCAGCCCTCGTCCAATCCGGCTGGAAAACACAGGGGGTATGTATTTCGGACGAAGAAACAAAAGACACAAGTCCTACCGCTGTCCACTATCCATTCCTCCAACATAACCGCCGCTCGACAGAAACTAACCATGCTATCATAACAGATTTTGACAGTGATCGTGTTTGTGATTGTTGGGACGTGTGTGACGCTACTGGTCATCAACAGAATCGTCCAAAACGGCCCATAGCGATGGTGCTCATGATGAGCGCGACATACATGACCCTGGATTCTATGCACCAGGGCCTCCTCCCACCCCCAGAACCAAAGATAAAAATAGAAGTACAGCAGGGCAGAGGGTATCAACAAAAGTCAAAGTCAATGGCAATGCCTTCAGAACACGCCCGTTCTTGATAGTTACACATGGTGTCCCTTTCGTGCCCCGCAGAAAAGGTCGGCAGCCAGCCTATCCTTTTGAACTGTAGAACGATCGTTGAGGCACCCACCCACCTCTCGCCGGAAATCGGCTGCGTATTTCGAGGCTCGGCCCTCCAAACCAGCCGTCTCGGTGGAAGTCCCATCCCATGAGACCATCGGCAAGTCGTACAGCTGAGGCAGCACCCCGTCATCGGGTAGTATGTCTAGCAGCGGGCCTCTCGAGCGTGCCAATACCCCGTCGCTAGAATCGGCATCGTGTCGACCCGTGCCTTTCGGCAGGTCGTTTGCGTACTCTTCCGGCGGTAGATACGTCTCGGTATGGACGGTGATGAGTTGTGAAGATGTTTGTTGGTTTGGATACAAGGTTAAATAGCCGCGTGCGCGACACAGCCGCAGGGCTTGTTCCAGCCATGCAGGATGTCGTTTGCTGACTAGCTTCTCAGTCAGGAGGCGAGGGGTTCCGGCCATGCCATGCTGGATGTCTAAAACCTTGGACACGAATCCATGGAGCTCGACCCATTTGTCGCCCAGTATAAGCACAGCATTGCTGTTGGGGGCCTCCCAGAGAAACGAAGTCGGTGTATCCGGGAGAGCTGGGCCATCACTGGTACTTCCAGGCTTCTGTGGCAGCTTAAAGGGCCTGGATCCGTCTAGGTGGACGGACGGCAGCTCAAGACTGAAGCCAAAAAGACGAGAGTTCCAGTCCTGAACATGAGCAGCGATGGAGTACCTATATGCCAGAACAGAGTACTTCAGGTCTGGAGAGTGGTAGCATATATCATCAGCACACCGTGTTAAGAGTCTCTCGCGTAGTTGGTCAGTGGAGCGCCGCGCAACCTACAATCAAAGAAGTTTGGTGATAGCTCGGTGTCCGGGGAAAGGATAAGAACGTGCGAATTCGATGGTTTGGCTGGCCAAAACGATTCAAGGAAACGTGCCGAGCTTTCTTCCTCGTTCAACCCCTTCCTAGGGATCCTGTGCCTGATGGAAAGGCGGTGCGCATGCGCCCCGTTTTGTGAATGGGCAGGGGGCCACTGAAAATCCTGGAGGAACTTCTGGGTCGGGGCATCGACATCATGCGGCAGCTCTATCGTGATGTGAGGTGGCGACGACGACAAGTAGTCTGCGGCTCCAAGCGACCTGAGCAGCCTTGTCAGGCTACCCCCGCCTGGCGTAGCAGGGATGAGAATATCGATGTTGATATCATTCCAAACTGATGGCCAAAGTGTTAATAAGGTCGTCAGAAGATGTTTGTATAATGGAAGATAAATCGGGGCTCGCTCTCCTGGCTTAGCCCATACCTTTCAAAGACTGGCTGTCGAGCTTTGCCATCCAAGACAACTTTTCCGCGCCTCGGGCGGGAAGCTCAATGATAGGCATCGGAGTGGTAGCTGCCTGTTTTCGAAGTCCTTTCAGGAACGAAGCTTCCTCGTTTTCAGGGTTGTCGATGATGATGACCTGGGGGTGCATGTAGTTGTATATGTGAACTTCGCCAACTGTAAGCGAGTGACACAGGTCACAGTCACATGAGGTCGCTAGGAAGGGGGTCAAGACAGATATCGAGGCAGGTAGCGTATAGAGTAGACAGATAAAGGTAAAAGTACGTACGGAATGCCTTCGTAGCACTCTCGGTGAGCCTTTTATCTGCAGATCGGAATGCAAAGTTGGGACGCGCATCTGGATACTAGGGTCAGCTTTCGCTCGAACAGATATTATTTCGTGAAATATGTTCACTCATCGGTTAAGGAGGCAGGTATTCACCATGAAATATGATGTGGCACGACTCGTCGATGCCGTTGACCTTCTGCACTTCGGCAGTCGGGATCTCGCTCCGGCTCAAGAGGGCAAAATGCACGTAACTGCGCAGCTCTGCCCCCATTTGGCAGGCCATAGGAAGCAGGGTTGCCGCGCTCCTGAGGTTGGCAGCGGCGAAAAGAACATTCTTGTTAAGAGGGTACGCTCCTCTCGTCTCCCCGATGGCATGCAACGTCTCGGCAAGGTTCATAAACTTGATGGGCCCGTTGTAGTCCTGGGCAGCATGGGCAGCATCGTTAGTTGCAGCCGTGGGCGCCTTATCAGACAAGGCACCCGGCGCTACGCCAGGCTTCTTGGGGTCTCGGTGCGTGGTGAGATCCGAGAGCTGGCCAGGCACAGCGGGAGCAGAGGCAGGCGGAGGCCGAACAGGGTGCTGAGGCCCGTATTGCGGATGCCTGCGGTCCCTGATTGGAACGTCGGTGGGCATGTTGTCGATGAACTCGTAGACCAGAATTGCCACGACAATCAAAATACACAGGCGCTTGAGAAACCTCCGGGGCTGCGTCGGCTGGATGCGGGCGGGCGCCCAGGCGGCGAGACCGACGCCGGTATTCTTTTCGGTGCGATGGTCGTCATCCTTCTTCCCCATCTCCTCGTCGCTGAGGAACAGAGACGATAGTTTGGGCATCGTGATGCTTGCGCCCAAGGAGACCGAGAGAGCCGTGCAATGAGACCAGAAGTTGAGCCGAGGCGCAAAGCCTGCGAGAAATTGGCCGGGCTCACTCAGAAACGGCCGTGTTTTAAGCTTCTGTCATGAGTGCTGGCAAGACTGGACCCTTGGCTCTCAATGCACCGCGCGTGGCACGGCGGGTGTGCGACGACTCGTTCATCAATTTCAGGTCAAGTTATGCGGAGCACAGCTTGGTCAGTTGCTGTCGAGGGAGGTGATGAAATTGCCGCTCGCACCGATGGGTGGACAAGGCTTATTTGTCGATGATGAGCCCTCCAACTGTCCCGTTGCATTCCCCCAGATAACCGCTGACTGCAAGGTTTCATTGGGCGTCTTTTACCCGTGCTGAAAGCCGCTCGGCACGCTCCTTCTTCTGGGTTAGCCGCGCATGGTTTCCCCAGCTTGGCAGTCCTGCCTGTTTTGGACCCCGATCCAAGCCGTCATACCGGGAAAGGAGGATAAGGGAAAGCGAATTGGAAGAAAAAGCAAAGGAGCGGCCTCGTGGAGCGTTTCGATGCCGCTGGGAACCTTTTTGTATGGGATTGATTATACCCGCTACTCATTCTCATAGTTTCAAACACGTGAAAAGATGCCATATTCTTCAAATATCTATTGATTCTGCTTTTTCGAGATCATCAAACCAACCAGATCAGTTCGTCGTCATGCAAGTGCCAGAACCTAGCCTTCAGTGGTGGCCGCACGCTACAATTAGAGCACCATCTGTTAGGGGCTGCCGCTGAAAGTCTGGCGCGAGGAATCAGGGCTGGTGGAGCACTGGCACTGGGCCGCACCACTCAAGGCGGGGTGCAGTTGAACCACAATTTTTTTTTTTCTGAGGCTGAATCACGAAATTTCGTCAGCACTTGTAGAGGAAATGCTGGGCAAAAAAACACCCATGAATTTTTTTTTTCTTATTCTTGAACCACACCCAGAACGGTCTCTATAACACAAGGGGACAGAAACTCAGCACCAAGCAACATTCATCATGGGAAAGTCGCGGCGCAACAGAGAGAGATCGCACCGCTCCGATCCGGTGGCCAAGCCAAAGGGGCCACCGGCGGATCCAGAGCTGGCAAAGCTGCGCGAGTCCAAGATTCTTCCAGTCCTAAAGGATCTGAAGGCTGCGGACCCCAAGTTGCGTACCACTGCCGCCGGCGCGATTGCCAACATCATCCAGGATCAGAAGTGCCGGAAGCTACTTTTGCGGGAGCAGGTCGTCCAGATCGTTCTGACCGAGACCCTCACGGATTCCAGCCTCGAGAGCCGTGCCGCGGGCTGGGAGGTCCTCAAGGTGATTGCTCTCGAGGAGGAAAGCGACTTTTGCGTGCACCTGTACAGGATCGACGTCCTGACTGCCATAGAACATGCTTGCAATACTGTAAGTTGGCAACTCTGAGATCAAACCCTTATGCAACTGGGTGGTCGACTGACCAGCATGGATGGCCGGCATCATGAAGACCACCGACGCCATGACATCCTCGAGCCCAGAGTTCGCAAAGCTGCCCAAGGCACAGCAGGGATTCATTTGGAACATAGCCGGGGCTGTGGCCTCGCTTCTGGGAAATCTCGGCGAGGCCCAGGATGAGATACTTCAGGCCATCACCGCCAACAAGAAGATAAGCCGATTCTTGTTCAGCCTGGTCTCGCACGCGACCACACCTGTAGAGGTTCTCACGAGCGGACTCACGGCCATGTCGACCCTGTCCGAGGACAACAGGCCCTTCTGCGAAGAGATCCTGAATGACCAGGCGACGTCGTGCTACAGGAAGCTCATGAAGCTTTCTGAGTCTGGGGGTCTGAAAGCAGCCCTGTCGTGCGGGATTCTTCACAACCTTATCACCTCGCTCGAGTGGCACGATCACTCGCGCGGCTTGGATTCCGCCTGCGATGCCATCCTCATCCCTGCCCTTTCTCGTGAGCTCGCGTCGGCAAGCCTGGACGCGGATGGCGCCCAGTGGGACGTCCTGCAGGTCGCCATAGAGGTCCTCGCCTCTATAGCCACGAGCCTGCAGACTACACTAGAGAAGGGAAACAAGGTGGAGGCTGAATGGAACGGATTTGACGATAGCGAGGATCACGAAATGGAGGGAGTTGTTGATGAGGACGAGAGGATGGGCGAAGATGGTATGGAAGAAGAAGAAGACGGCGATGATGACGGCGGGGATGACCAGGATGAAGGCGACGAGGACGAAATGGATGAGGACGAGCTCTTGGCTGATATGGCCAAGGTTACGGGCGTTGACCACGAGCCAGAAGGCCCCGCGACGCTGGACGACCTCCCTACCTTGAGCGCCCTCGCTGAGAAGGCGGTACCGTCGCTAATCCGCCTAGCGTCGTCATCTCCAAGATGCGAAGAGGCGAGCGCGATACAAGCCGTTGCTCTCTCGGCCCTGAACAACCTTGCCTGGACCATCTCCTGTGTCGAGTTTGCCAACGACGAGAATGAGGCCATCTTCAAGCTTTGGCTTCCCGTCGGCTGCGCGATATGGGAGAAGGTTGTCGCGAACATCATCTCCAACGACACGGCCGATGTCGACCTCGCAGCGCTCGTCACGAGCCTCGCATGGGCGGTCTCGCGGAGCCTCGGTGGCAAGACACCACTCAAGGGCGACGAACATCGCAAGTTCATCTCGCTCTACAAGGCCTCGCAGGGCATGCCGAAGCCTGAAGTGGATGGGCCGGAGGATCCGTTCCAGGGCCTCGGGGTCAAATGTGTGGGCGTTCTGGGGCACCTCGCCAGGGAACCTTGTCCGCTGGCTACGAACCGCGACATCGGCATCTTCCTCATCACCGTCATCACATCGGCATCCGAAGCGCCGGCAGCAGACGTTGTGGAGGCGCTTAATCAGCTCTTCGACATCTACGGGGATGAGACGCTTGCGTGTGAGGGCGTGTTCCGGAAGGACAAGTTCCTGGAGCACCTGGAAGGGGCTGTTCCCAAGATCAAGGCCATGGTCAAATCGATCGACAAGAGAGGACAGCCAGAGCTGAGGTTAAGGGCCGAGGAGGCCGCCACAAACTTGTCGCGGTTCATCACGTACAAGCGTAAGCACCAGCCAAGCTAGGCGAACGCCCAACGGAAGACGACTCTGCCGTTGGTGCGGCGCTCGATCAGGAAAGCCCGTGGACAGGTTCGGTCCGCAAAAGACCGATGCTCCAAGGCCGCGCCCTGCTTATGATTCTAATTTACCCGACCTAGCGTCAATGACGTATGCAGCGTGCTCGTTCTGGGGCCTGAGTGAGGACAAACGCAATGGTCCGAAAAGGAATGCTGAGGCAGAAACTAGATAGCTCGAGGTCCGGTTTCTTTCTGTCTGAGCGAGATGCTCATGGACAAGGAATACAGCTGTAAAAATGGACGGCCATTTACCTCACAGTAATTGATAGTGCACCAACATCTCTCGGTGCCCCTGGCCACTTGCCCCGCAATCAATCAAGACCGGGGCTCCAGGGGCTGCGACCACCCTCACCGCCCAAGGGATTGGAGACCCCGAAAAGCAGCGCCCCTGGTCCCCCGAGGGACTGGCAGTTCAGGGGCGGGAAAGAATGGTTGAGCGTGCAAAGATCGATCCCACCATCTTCTCCGACCTCGCACTGACGGCACCAGCTTTCGCGCCCGGTTCGCTGTGGGGACTTCCTAGCTACCTCCGTCAGCTCAACAACGTTAAAATTACTATCGGACGGCGCCTTCCGTATAAATAAAGTCTCTTTGTCCTCTGTCTGCTGTTCGTTGTTTTGTGTTTCGGAGCCCCGGCGCAACTCTTCTTTTCCGTTTCGGCCTCCCCGCTTTCTGTTTCTTGATACCCCTCCCCAATCATCACCACGCCTCAACCATGTCTACCACAACCACGACGACCACGACGACGGCGCCCCAGGCCATCACGGCCGAGACAATCCTCAGCCTGTTTCCCGACATCGACACGAGCGGCGACGCGCTAGAGGGCCACGATGAGGAGCAGATTCGGTTGATGGACGAGGTGTGCATCGTCGTTGACGAAAACGACATGCCCATTGGCAAGGGCAGCAAGAAGATCTGTCAGTAGTCCCCAGTCGCCTTGCTTTGCGCCCCGTATTCCCCTAGCTACGTATGCTGGGAGAGCATGGACGATGCAGCATGTGCGCGAGGCTAACCACCAGACGAGAAAAAACCACGAGCGACAGGCCATCTCATGACCAACATCGACAAGGGCCTCCTGCACCGCGCCTTCTCGGTGTTCCTGTTCGACGACCAGAACAGGCTGCTGCTCCAGCAGCGAGCGGCCGAGAAGATCACGTTCCCCGACATGTGGACCAACACGTGCTGCTCGCACCCCCTGGGAATCCCCGGCGAGGGCGGCGCAAACCTGGAGGATGCCGTCATGGGCGTCAAGCGGGCCGCGCAGCGCAAGCTGGACCACGAGCTGGGCATCAAGAAGGAGCAGGTCCCGATCGAGAACTTCCACTTCCTGACCCGGATACACTACAAGGCGCCCAGCGACGGGAAATGGGGCGAGCATGAGGGTATGTGCTTGGCTTTCTTTTTCTTGCCAGCCGCGTATGGCTGAGCATGGTGACGTTTGCCCGTCCGCCTTGCTAACTCGCTCATCGCCGCACAGTCGACTACATCCTCTTCATCAAGGCCAACGTCGACCTCAAGCCCAACGAGAACGAGGTTCAGGCGACGCAGTACGTCACGGCAGAGCAGCTCAAGGAATTCTTCAAGGACCCGGCCGCCAAGTTCACCCCCTGGTTCAAGCTGATCTGCGAGTCGATGCTCTTCGAGTGGTGGCAGCACCTCGACACGGGGCTGGAGAAGTACACGAACGAGAGGGACATCCGCCGCATGCTGTAATTATGCATAATGAGACATTATTCCGAGGCGGCAGCTCGAAGAATACAAGAAATAATGCCAAGCCTCTAAATAAGAACATAATAAAAGTCGGGACAAAATCTGAGAGCATCGGGTTGCCGGACAACACTTATTAGGGTGATCGTCGCTTAGTTGTCGCTGATCGGGACACTTGGGCATCTGGGCTCTCAGTCCGGACAATACCTATCCTTATCAAGTGTGCGAGCCTGGGAATGATCTCCCAGAGGCTTGCTGTGTGGCGTGCCCGAGGCGCTATCGATGTCGCGAGTAAAAACTCGCACCAAGTTTTTCTGCTTACCGCTATTGCACAGGCCGTGGAAACGATCAATAGCTCGAATGCCGGACGACGCCCCCTTGTCTCTCAAGCACGGTATTGAGATGGGGTGAGTTACCCCAACAGAAGCAACCAGGCAACCGAGGCCGGCGCCAAGCAACACGCAGGAGGCATTGCCAGCCTATAGAATATGGTGCACCAGCTTTGATAGAATAATAGTCCGAGCTTCATATCGGCCATTTCGTTCTCTTCTCTCCAATTTGGTAACCGACTGCATAGAAGGTGGTGTGCTTCGGTCATCGGGGACCCCCACGTGCGGAGAGCCTCATGCGATGGTTGGTTCTGCGCTGGGAATATGTACCCGACATCATCCACTGGGACTCCTCGCACCCCAGAATGCAGAATGGGCTCGATGCCTGCCGTACAAGTCTAATCGGAGCGGCCCATTTCGCCAACGTAAACCGGCCCAACAGTGCCAACCTTACTAGTAGGTAGCCTAAAAGCCACCTGAGAAAGACATCGGCCATCATCTCTTATCGTGCCTGTGCCAGGTTCTACCCGGCATTGCCCCAGCTTGGCCCCATCTGTCGGGGTTATCTTGAGGCTTGGGGCCGTATCACTTGACGCCCCCTCCTGCAGAAGGCTGCACACAGGCGTCGAGCTGGGCACCACCGCGCCTGTCGGCCGGCCTGATTGGCCCCAGATGTTGGGGGTGCACGGGATGACACTGCAGGCTGCCAGGATAGTTGCGGCGTGCATGCTATGGACCTAGTCCTACAACTTACCTTTTCCATCCCATCGAGCCCCGGCAAGGTTCGGCCCCAGACAATCTTCCTCCCCTATCCATTGGCTGATCAGGTATCCCAAGATGCACCTCGGTGCGAGGGTATAGGCTCCCATCAAAGTGCAGGTATGTGCATACATACGGCTGCCGCGTGCGACCAGTTTTGGCTGCTGCCTCGCTGCCACTTACACTGAGCTTCTCCAAATCCGGCCAGGGCCTCGTCATTCTGGAGACGCCTCGGCCTACCCTCGTATACGTTCTCGCTTGCTACGCCACACCGGACAAGGGACAGGTGCCCAGGCCGAGTCGGGCACCGCATGCCGGCTACCTCGGGGGACCTTGGGGAGGAGGCCACGGCATGCCCGCGGGGGAAGCCACAGTGGGACACGAGGCCGCGCCAACAAAAAGGTGGCCCGGCTACGATCGGACATGCAATCATGGAATGTGAGGGGAAGCTACCCTTCCTAGCCCCGGGAGGTGCGCTAGTCCATTGGACAAGCGTGGACCGGCGCGGCCCATCAATGGACAGAACAGGGACGCCTACTCACGCCCTTGTCCCAGGGTTCGGTACAACCTCGCGCGCCTCCCACCGGCCGGTCATGCAAACATCCCACTCTTTTGAGGCATGCCCACGCCCGCCCGCTTCTTGGCTGTGCTGACGGACTGACTGGCCGCCGCATTGTTCTTGTTGTCCGTCGGCCGCCGCACGCCATGCGCGGCCCCGATGTGTGTGTGTGTGTGTGTGTTGTGTACCGCACTAAGACTGTACCCGCCACCACCCGGCCTCTCCGCTCTCCCTACATTCCTACCTGCCGCCTGCCTACATATACTTCCCACCTCGGTTTCTTCCTTCCTCCCTTCCTTCTTCCTCCCCATCACCCGTCCAAGTGATTATCGGTCTACCCAACCCACCCCTGGATGGCATCGTACCCCTTCTGAGTGATCTCGCCTTCGCCAGCCAACCAACCTATACTGCACTGCACATACACGGCTACCAACGAGCCCTTGTTACTATCCTGTCTCGTGTATCCCTCTAAGGGTCACTGCTGGCTTGATTGAACTATCGACAGCCATACAGCGCCCAGGATCTCTGGGATCCTGTATCACACATCACTTCTTCGACCTCCATTTATATCCAAGTCTATCTTGGCAGTATCATACCAGTGACTGCTGGCCGGTCTCCCCGGTCTCCTCGTACTGTCCCTCGCCTGCTTCCTCGCTCCTGCACCGCTGTGCAGTAGCTCTGCCCTACGCCTGGCTGCCGTATCGCCTCATCGATCTGTCGTCGCCTTCGGGTTGGGATTGATATTGATGTCTCTTGACCAACGCATCTCCATCAACTGCCTGCGCCATCCCTCTAGATTGATGGCCGTTTCCAGAACGCAGCTCTCTAGAGTTCATACAGGCGATAATATACAGAATTTACAGATTGGTTAAGGTCTGTCTGTCTGTCCGCAGTATCCATCACTTTCCCTTCTCCATTTGATGCTGTCCACAAAAATCATGCACGCAGATGCTTACCGACTTACACCCGACCCCAGATCACTGTGTGCTACTCGCGCTTCTTGAATCTCACAACCCATAACAAGAGTCCGGCATACCCGAGAGACTCCATCTTTCTGCCTGCCCAGCATGGCGACCGTGAGCAAGAGCATCGTTATTGTCGACTTCAAGCGGTCCCTCGTGCCTGTCCAGTGGGGGGAGAGCGTGCGGACCGTCGGCATGTCGGAGTGCAAGGAGGCCGCGCTGTCGCTGGCCCACGCCTTCGCGGCCGACGACCTCCACCGCTACCTCGTCGACGCCGACGACCTGACCGAGCCGCTGTCGCCCGAGGACAAGTGGAAGCTCCACGTCGACATCATGACCTACATCGTGGCGGCGCACTGCTGCAACGGCGTGGTCTCGACCATCGGGCCTGACTACGAGGGGGTGGCGCTCTGGTGAGTTGGGCTTTTCCCTCCCCCTGTTTCTCCCCCATAGAGGTTGTCCTTTTTGGTCTCCTTCTTACTACTTACCTCGCGACGTGAGAGAAACGAGCGGAAATAAACAGGCTTCCTCCCGGCAAGAACCTCGACAGCTGGCTCATAACCATCCGGAGCGGTATGTGGCGCCTCTACTTCCAGCTCTCCACCGAGGGGAGGAAGCGCTACTACGACGAGATGATGCCGCTGCTCCACCACACCAAGGCCGAGGTCCTGGGCGACCGCGACGACGACAGCTACTACCTGGTCTACCTGGGCACCAAGCCCAGCGGCCGGGGCCGCGGCTATGCCCGGAAGCTGCTGGAAGAGATGATCACTCGCGTGAGTTCCCAGATCCTTTCCTGATTTGTGAAGAATAAAAGCCAGCAAATTCAAAGAAATGGCTCGTTCTGCACCGGAAAGACCAAAAGAACTAACTCGGCAGCGTAACACCCCCACAGGCCGACGCCGAGGGCCGTCCCATGTACCTCGAGTCGAGCTCGCTGGCAAACGTGGCGCTGTACACCAAGTTCGGCTTCGAGGTGAAGCGCGAGATATTCCTCGAGCGCGGCCCGGCGCCGGTCCAACTCTCTATCATGGTCCGCGAGCCCCAGCCTCCGCGCAAGGCCGCCTACTCTGCCAGGGGCACCGGCCCCGTCGTCAGGCTCCAGGCCGGCGCGGGTATGAAGCTGGCTTGAGGGAGGATGAGGGGATGATGATGATGACGACGGCGAGTGTGTGCCTGCCTGTTGGGCCCCTGGGGCTGCTTTCCTGCTCTTTGGTTTCTCATCCACGCACGCGCGCTTTGACGATTTACGACCGCTTTCGATGACATCTCCCGCCTTGTGGCGTGTCCTCTTTCTATCCTGCGTCCATATGAAGGTTGTTCCTGAGACTGCACTGACAGTACCACCTTACTTTCCTTACCACTCCTTTCTTCATTTTTACCCTCCGGCCCAGCAAAGACGGCAGTCCAGTTTCCTGCATGGTCGGCTTGGATGTCGGAGTTTGTATTTCCATTTCCATGGCTTTCCTGTCTTGATATTTATGGTCTCGCTACGTCCCCCTACAGGTTTACACCCCACACCCCCCAACGTAGCAAAGATAGGTAGTATTCCCTTGGTTAGCATTGCTATCATAGGTTTGGTAGTCAGCAATAACGAGCAGCACAGTTATGTACATTACATACTGAGACCATATGAGCAATTCTGTTCCCACGATGGCGTGGGCAGAAACCTAAAGCGCGCAGTAGAAGGCAGCACCTCAGCTGGTAAAGCACCCACCAGCTACGTACAGCATCTGTCTCGTTGGTAGTAAAGCCCTCGCTGGCCTAAATCCCCTCTTTTTTACCACCTTTTATACACTCAGGTTTTAGTTGCAGGTATTTGGTCTCAAGTTCCTCGGATATTGGCGGGTTGCCAAAAAAAAAAAAAAAAAAAAACTTAAAAAAAAACTTCAGGATATAAGAAGTTGTTAGACTGTGGACCATGACCTCGCTTTGGGCTACCTAAGAGTCGACAAAGGAGGGATATCATATATAAAAAGACAAAAAGCTCACCGAGCACTGCTCGGTTACGAAACCCTCGTAAGGGTTTACTGCGTTCTTTTGTGGTGACCGCACAGGGGTTTCCACCCGAGTTCGAACCGGGGACCCTCAGAGATTTTTTTTATTATCTCTACGGATGGCATGTGGTGCAATCGCATCCAACTGCACCATATGCGGTGCCCCGGTTGTTGAAGGACTGCGCAGGAGCTCGGATGATAAAGGTCTAGGGGTGGCAGACAGTCAAGCACGTCGGCCACTCTGGCCTCCACATAGCTCTCACTCTGATCAAGCACATTTGGAGGCTCATCTCAAGTCCAAGGTTGCGTCGTTATTTTCAAAGAGAGGAGGAGATGGCCCGCTGTAATTGCGACCCATAACGGCTCCAACAATACCACCAACGCCGTCCCGAAGGAAAAGAGAAAACTTTAACAAACATAGCCCGTTCTGGCATATACCAACCGACATGGCTTTTAGCGTCACCATGATATGGTGCACCTGGCCAGCCTCACAAAACAACCGGTGTCCACCTAGACCTGTTTCCCCCCCGCCACGCATTCGTCGAAACCGCCGATCAGTAGTCGAGAATGGCCCACGTGTGGTCGTCAACGGTCGTGTATACCAGGCCAAAGGACAGCAGCTCGTCGGCGCCAGCCAGGACCGCGTTGACTGGCATCCCCATGCCCTTGGATATCACGTGTAGCTCCATGCCGTCGTTGCCGGCGGCCTGGTTCTGCATGTAGGCGAATATCCGCTGGGCGTTGGCCGAGCAGCCTCTGACCTTGGCGCTGGCGCCGCCACCACCGTGCGAGTCGCCGTAGCCGTCGACGAACATGCTCTCCTCGCCTCCTCCGCCAGCCTGGGCGCCGCTGCCGCCGCCGCCGCCGCCGCCCTCAGCCCCGCCGGGCTTCCCGTTGACGAAGTAGAGGTGGACGTACGCGGCCTCGAGCATGTGGTAGTTGACCTCGTTGAAGTCGTCGACGTTGCGCATGAAGATGGCGCCGACATAGCGGCGGTCCTGGACGGGCTTGAGGCGGCCCCAGACGCGGACGAAGCTGTCGAGGGGGTGCAGCTCGGCCGGGTCGGTGTCGGTCATCTTCTGCGTGTCGATCCACTTCTTGACGTCGATGGAGCCGGTGCCGTCGTCGAGGCGGTAGGTTATGTTGGTCGCCTGCGGGACGACCTGGCGCACCTGGCCGACAAATGTGATCTGGGCCAGGGGGTAGCCGTCCAGCATCGGCTCGGAGCCCTGGTAAGCCTCCTCCGTGCTGAACAGTTGCTTGATGGTCACGGGCCGGAGGGACTCGTTCTGGTAGCTGTTCTGTTGGTTGGCAGAAAAAGCACATGTCAGTCTTGTGGGCATGGAGGAGATATACATCTTCAGTCCACGTCTCTCGTGTTGCTAACCTGGTGGCCCCCTCCTCCCGCCTGTGAGCCCTGCTGGGAAGCGCCCATGTAGCCGCCGCCATCATCGCCGCCTTGGGCGTTATAATTTGTCTTGGAGTAGCCGCCGTACGAAGCTGTGACAGACTGTTAGGACTAAAGGGAGGCGACGAGAGCAGCAGGGCGTGGGCGGTACCAAATACGTACCCATCGTTTTATTGTTTCTTCGTCAATGACTACAAAAAGCCAGGGCCCCTGAGTGTGTGCTGTGTGGCGATGATGTCGTCGTTGCGTGCGGGGGCTATGTTTTCTGCACAAGGCTTCCACGATGCACAGGCTGCAAGACGCGTGGTGGGGGTGAATTTGATTGAAAATGACGCGACTGGATGCGCGCGGGGGTTGGTCGGCGGGCTGCATCCAGGGCCCGTTGGCGGGTCGCTTTAGCGGCTTACGGGTTACGGGGGATACCGTTTAGCACACCGTATTTTCACTCCGGCTCGGCGTGCGTGTGGACGTTGGATCAATCGTCCCCGCAAGTTGATCCTGCAAGTGCATGTGCATGTTTGATGGCGACCGCCGACGCTTTGCTCATTGAGGCCGTTTTCAATGCATGCCGGGTCCGCTTTCACCTGCGCTGCTCCTCAGTTGTGCTTGGGTTGAGGCATTCAAAGGAGCATTATCCATCATTCATGAATCTCAATTGTGCTTTTTATGACATGGCGTGCCGACATTTCAGCCGCGTGGCGCCTGAGTTGACTTCGCTGGCTTCCATAACATGAAACATGTGCACTTGACGGTTGCCATTGCCGTGCCGTGCTTGGAGCGGGGAAGCTTCCCTGAGAACCTTCCAGCGACAGGCCCCACATGGGCGGCGACCTGGTTGATCCAGAGCCTCGGCACCAACACGCATGCCCAAACGGCAGCCCAGCTTAGCTTCAGTCGTGGGCCAATGATGCTCCATGTGAGTGCCGTCGGCATCGCATCACATCACTCCCGCCTCCCGTCGAGCCACCAATATTTATCCGCCAATCCACCACCAGCTTTGTTATTGAAGATCCCTTTCACCCCCTTATCGCTGTAACAACACTCGCGCATCGTCTCTTTCGTTCAGTTGATATCTCCGTCCAGTCCGACACCCCCCCTCCCCTCTCCCATCGAATCCGAGCATCCCCCGAGCCGCCCAACCAGCCATGGCCGCTCCGCCGGAGAGCGCCGTCATGGCCATTGTGCCCCTGCCCGACGGCACCGTGCTGCTCCCCGGCATCGTCCAGCGCATCCCCGTCAGCGCCCGCCGCGCCGACCTCATCACCATAATCAGCTCCGTCTACACCCGGACCGCCGTCCAGGGCGGCATCGATTCCGTCCCCATCGCCTGCATCCCCATAGCATCGCCCCTTGTTGGCCGCGGCGGCCAGCGCCTGATTCTCGGCACCGACCAAACCGACAACCACGCCCAGCGTCCCGCCGACTACTCCAAGCTCAAGCGCGCCGACCTCTACACACATGGCGTCTCTGCCAAGATCACCGGCTTGGAGGGCCGCGGGAACAGCGAGTTTTCGCTGCTCGTCGAGGGGCAGGCCAGGGCGAAGCTGGAGAAGGTGTACCGGGAGCGCCCCCATTTCGAGGGCAAGGTCTCGGTGCACCATGACGAGATCCCCTTCAACGACGAGTACCTCGAAGAGCGCTTCCAGCAGCTCAAGGCCCTGTCGCGAGAGCTCGTCAATCTGATACGGCTATCATCGCTCATGTCGCGATCTGCCAGGTCCCCGCTCCTGCTGAGACGGCTCGAGGCATTCATCAGCAAGAAGCAGGTCGCTGACGCAGGCGCCTTTGCCGACTTCATGGCAAACATCGTTGATTCTACATACGAGGACAAATTGCAGGTTCTCAGTCTATTCGACGTCAAGGACAGGGTCGACAAGGTCATTGAGCTGTTGGAGCGACATATTGGTGGCATCAAAAACCCAGTCAAGATCACCGCCATCGCCACGGCCACGCCCCTTCCCTTCCCAATCTCCGATGCGCCGGATCCGAACCCCGCGCGCAGGCGGCCTGGGAATGCCTCTCTTTTCCCGCCCTTCTTCGCGCCCCCGGGCGTGAACGGGGTGCCTGGCCGGAACCCGGACGACAAGGAGCCCGACGAGACCGAGGAGCTGCAGAGGAAGCTAGAGGAGGCGAGGCTGAGCCCGGAGGCGGCCAAGGTCGCTGCGCGAGAGATGAAGCGCTTGAAAAAGATGGTGCCGGCCCAGGCCGAATACAGCGTGCTCCGGACCTACCTTGAGACCCTCGCCGAGATACCTTGGTCGAACGTCACGGACGATCAGCTCGATCGTACCGCCCTTACACGGGCGAGGAAGCAGCTTGACGATGACCACTACGGCCTTGACAAGGTCAAGCAGCGCCTGATCGAGTACCTTGCCGTCCTGCGCCTGAAGCAGTCGGCCAATGAGGACATTGACCTGCAGATCAGCAAGATCCAGGAGGTGCTGGCCCAGCCTGCCGAAGCCGAAGCGGGCAAGGACGACGCGGCAGCAAATCTGGGAGCGGTCAGTGCGGCTCAGGAGAGTATGGATGCGCTGCAGGCCAGGATAGATATGCTAAAGGGTCGGCGTATGGTCGACAAGTCCCCTATCCTGCTCCTCGCTGGCCCGCCTGGTGTGGGCAAGACGAGCCTGGCAAAATCGGTGGCGACGGCCCTGGGCAGGAAATTCCACAGAATATCCCTGGGCGGTGTGCGGGACGAGGCCGAGATACGAGGCCATCGGCGCACGTACGTGGCCGCAATGCCGGGCCTGGTGATCCAGGGCCTGAAGAAGGTCGGCGTTGCCAACCCCGTCATTCTCCTGGACGAGATCGACAAGATTGGCCACAGTACCAACCACGGGGACCCCTCGGCCGCCATGCTCGAGGTCCTCGACCCAGAGCAGAACGGCACTTTCACCGACCACTACGTCAACATTCCCGTCGACCTTAGCAAGGTGCTGTTTATAGCCACCGCCAATAGCCTCGATACCATCCCGCCGCCGTTGCTCGACCGCATGGAGATGATATATCTGCCGGGCTATACGACACTGGAGAAGAGACATATCGCCAATGAACATCTCATCCCTAAGCAGGTGCGCGTGAACGGGCTCGCCCCGGACCAGGTCATCTTTGGTCAAGAGGTGGTGTCCAAGGTCATTGAGTGCTACACCCGCGAGGCAGGCGTTCGCAATCTGGAGCGCGAGATTGGCTCCGTCTGCCGCGCGAAGGCGGTCGAGTACGCGGATGCAAAGGATAGTGGAAACCTCGAGACGTACCGGCCACAGCTGACGACTGACGACATTGAGCGTATCCTGGGGATCGAGAAATTCGAGGACGAGCTCGCGGAGCAGACGAGCAGGCCTGGGGTCGTGACGGGCCTGGTGGCCTACAGCTCGGGGGGTAACGGCAGCATCCTGTTCATCGAGGTGGCCGATATGCCCGGCAACGGCACGTTGCAGCTCACGGGGACGCTGGGCGACGTGCTGAAGGAGAGCGTCGAGGTGGCGCTGACGTGGGTCAAGGCGCACGCGTACGAGCTTGGCCTGGCCGCGGACCCGGCCGAGAACATCATGAAGAACAGGAGCATCCATGTGCACTGCCCGGCTGGTGCGATCCCCAAGGACGGTCCGAGCAGCGGACTTGCGCAAGCCATTGCTCTCATTTCCCTATTCTCCGGCAAGCCGGTGCCGCCAACCATTGCCATGACGGTAGGTCCTCCCTCGCGTCGTCCAACCACACCCGCCCAAAGTCTCCTTCCACCCTGCGCCCAGTCAGATCCACAGGCCTGGTTTATTCTTTTTATTGCTATTACTATGTGTCCATTTACGTGCGTTCTCGGGAGTGGCTTGCTAACACGAACCAGGGGGAAATATCCCTGCGCGGTCGGGTCACTGCCGTCGGAGGAATCAAGGAGAAACTGATCGGGGCGCTGCGGGCGGGCGTCAAGACGGTGCTACTGCCGGCCCAGAACCTCAAGGACGCCAAGGACCTGCCCCAGGAGGTCAAGGACGGTCTGACTATCATCCACGCCAGGTAAGGCTCGCTTCCTCAGGGCTGTCTGCCGTACGACAGCACACACCTCTCCCCCGGTCGCCGTTCTAGTGTTCCCGTTCCCGTTTCGCTAACCGTGTCGGCCGGGAGCAGTCACATCTGGGAGGCGATACGCCACGTTTGGCCCGAGGCCCATTTTCCAGGGGAGCCAAAGTATCCCGGCATTCAGGAGCGCCTGTGAGATGGGGGTTGGCGGCCCTCTCTTGCGCCTGGCCTACCCATCGTGCGGCCGCAGCAATAGGGCGGCCGGCAGGCAGGCAAAGCAAGGACTCTGAACGACCCCTCGAGGTGTCGCCGTCACTGTTTGCGCGCCCTCTCGGCTCCAAAATATGCATGTCTCAGGTGCCTCACCTATGAGGGCTGACCTTTTCACCTGACAAGCGAGCGAGGTGTAATCCCGGAGCTGTGTACGGCTGAGACACGCTCCGGGCTGTTTTCTCTCCTCTCGTTTCTCTTTAAAGTGACCCGTGTCTCGTCTCGCCCACGCAAGTCGCCGCACACCCCCATGCTGTGGCGCCGCAGCGGACGGGAACAAAGCAAGCATCACGAGTGTTGCATCACGGCGCCTCTCGCGTTGGACCAACAAAAAGAAAAGAAAAAAAAAACCCCCAAGAGGGAAAAAAATGTCTCTTCGTCTGTGGCGGGAAGACGTTGAGATGTGTCGCCTGTTGAAGTGGGGTTACATTCTGGGTGCAGGACGCCAGTGTTGCAGATAAACAACTGCAGTCCACATTCGACGCCCGCTTCCTCCAGTTTCCTTTTTCTCTCCTTTCGTCTATTTCCCTCTCCTCCCGCGTCCTTTGATTTCCTTGCACCGATGAGATCTATCTCTTGTGGATCGGGGACACAAGGCCCGCGCTGTGGGTTCTCTGGAGTGTTTCTCAACAGCGACCCCCGCCCGGCAAACACTCCCAAAAGCGGCTGCTGGTCATCGGCTACCTGCTTGCTGAACCTTATAGGGGAGCTCGGAACCAGGGGCCGGCAGCAACAGCCACAACCCTTAGTCCTCGATCCACTCCGTTGGGAAATTCTACGTGGTTCCGTCCTTCTCGGAAGGCCACAGGGTGGTTTCCTCGCCATTCCGTGTACCCCGGACGGCCAAGTTACACACAAGCGGCGGGCAACCGCGGCGGCTGGCAAGCAAACGAGGAGAACGCGCAAAGAAGTAAGAAAAAGGACAAAGATGAGTTGGGAAATCTTGAGAACGTCAAATCGCTCGTTTCGGACGTGGTATCGGATATAGGGGAGGCAGTCCTTGCGGGACTTTGTACTTGTACATTCATCATGGCACCCCCTTTGCCCAGAGCCCCTCGGGGTGATGGCTCAGGCGGGGCCCAGCGTTCATTCCACTTATCCCGGTATCGGGCATATGCATAGTAGCGTTTTTCGAATTAAGATATCAAGCAGTCATTGCCGCAGGCTATTGTTCTTCCTTCCGCGTTTATTTGATGGCAGTCCGCCATGTTCATCCGCCCATATTTTCTACTACATGGCCGGGTGCCCAGGCTGCTGGTAGGTAGCGGAAGAAAGGGGAAGGTTGCCCCATGCAGAAGATGCGTGTGTGCCCAAGCATCCGGGACGTCCTTTACGGAAGGGTGTGTGTGTGTGCATGTGTATGTGTTGTTTGCTCTGTGTTTCTGTATACATATGTTGTCTGGGCGGGATCTCACGTTGCGTAACCCGCTCGGCTATTCTTCCTCGTCGAGCATTTTCCGTCGTCTCTCCAGCCGCCAGCGCTCCGGGCCACGGGCAGAGTCGACATAATGAAACATAAGGCGGCTCGTCGGAGTGAACCTCTTTGGATCATCAGTTATACACACGCACTAGACGGGCAGTATGTCATGGAGACGAAAAAAAAAAAAAAAAGAAAAAAAGAAAACCGGGTCTCTACCCATCAACTTTACTTATTCTTCGCCGCTTCTTTTCTCGTGTACGTTTTTCTTATACTGGCCCAGACGCACCCACCAAGTGGTTGTACGGCAGTGGCTTCACAAAGGTGCTCTCTGACAAGGGCTTAATCTCGAGCAGACGCTGCTCCTTTCTGCCAAAACCATCCATATTCCCCCCTCCTTCCTTCTTGTACTTGTTTGCGTATGCGGTGTGATGCTCAGCCACAGCCTGGTTTCCAAAACATGACGTCATTGTTCTGCCTTCACTTTTCGGTTTTTTTTTTTTGGTTTTTTTTTACTACCATCTACATGCACTCGCCAAACAGGGCCACCGCGACCATTAGCTGCTGCAGCAGTTCACACCACCTCCATCTCCTACCTTCCCTGTTTTCTGCCCTAGGACCTGCAGTTTCCCTGTGTTCCCTCCCCCCTGCGGGTACCTGAGCCTCCGTCGCAGATTGATTGCGGCGGTTATTGGCCAGGGAATACATTGCAACCGCAGCCGCGGGCAACACGGCGCGGTGCCGGCAGAAGGAGGGCGTGCAGGAGACGGAGCGTGTGTGAACATTGGATGGCATGTACCGAGATGTATTTGCGAGCAGCCAGTCGGCCAGTTGGTCAACAGATCAGTCCTATCGGCCGAGCAACGTCCAGATTACGAATGTTTGCATCAGCGCGACCAAAGCGTGCGTGCGTGTGCATATGTGTTCATTTTTTCTTCTTTCCTTTTTCTTGCGTCCGCACCCATTTTTCACGTACCGTGTTCGTGTCATCAACAAAAGACCCTAGGACTGGAAGGTGCCGCGGGCGGCTGGACAACCGCAAAAGCGGCCCGGAGCCTCTCACACCACAAAGATGACCGCATGCACTAATGACGGACCAACGCCGCATGGTTTGATGAGAGAATAATAAAACGAAAGGCTATCGAAAAGAAAGATGCAAGACGCTCGACCTCTTCTCTCCGTGCACTTTGCGCGGATGCGTGCGCCTCTAATTGGGAGTCGCCATTTCCTTTTCAGCCCGTTGGCCGTGCGCAAACACCTAGAGAGATGCAGTCGAGCAGCTGATTCGATTCCTGGGCTGCTGGCTCGGTTCGTTTGACGTCGGAATCTCCGCCCACCGTGGGTTAACCCGTCGTGGGAAAAAAGGAATGAGTGCAAATGAGTGTTGACAGAAGTCTCCTACGCAAGCCACAGGCGTCCCCGGATTGGCCGCAGCCCGGCGAACGACTCGACGACGAGATGGGCAGGTGCTGGGCCCCATTCCCCAGCCCCTGAACACATGCGGTGAATGAAGAAGACAGGAAATAAAGGGGAAAAGAGGAATGAGAGGCCAAAAGCAAGTATGAAGGTTTGTGGACGGAGGATGGTTCCGAGTCCGACTCCCTCCTTTCCATTTGATGCATGCAAAGCGTGACCCCAAGGGCTATCATCGTCGGCACGTGCGCACTGCACCTCGACGACGACCGGTGGCATCTCGAGTCAACGGCCGGGGCAGCGGGGCTGCTGTAGGTGTCATACGCACAGGCGAGAGTTGCCGCCCCGGCTTTGCTTCCGAGGCATGAGATTCGCTGCGTCAGGTCAACGTGCCTCCTGTCCGGGTGGAGCGAAGGCAAAAAAAAAAAAAAAAAAAAAAAAGGTCTCAACTTTTGCTAGCAGCAAAAAGGAAAAAAGTGGAGTCGCTCGGCAGGAGGAGGTGGTGGACCAAAAGTCGAGGTGGTGTTCAAGGACATATGCGCTGCTTGCTGGGTGGCCCACCCCTACCTGACCTGACAGCCAGGCCGGCCCCCAGGCACACCACACGCCGGCGGATGGATGGATGACGGGCCCCAGGGCTGGGAACCGCGCATCGGTACCAATCTTTCCGTGCCCCCTTCCGCTCGCCTTGCCCGTCAAAAATCCTCCCCCATCCGCCTGAATGTTCCGCTGTCAGTGTCACCAACGATCGCCGAACTTTATCCACTCGCATGAACCATTGTGATCCCGGGCGCTTTTTTTGGGGGGGCTTTCTTGTTCCCCGCCCGGCCGGATAGGAACTGCAAGGGGGAGGGGCGTGGAGGAGGGGGGTGTGAGTTTGCGAAAAGAGGAGGACATGGAAGTTGTCGGAGCAAACAAGAGACGAGAAGAAGAGGCGAGGCGCGTGTGTGAAAAAGGAAGAAGGATGAAGCGAGAATGTGGAAAAATGACAAGAAAAAAAAAAAAAAGGAGAAAGAGAAAGAGAGAGAGAAAGCGCTCGTCTTTCGCGGGAGCGAGAGCAGGAGGAGCGAGCGTATCCGCCCAGCTTTGTGTGCGCACCTCTCTTCATCTCCTTCCGTTTTTTTTTTTTTTCCAAGCGGCGGAAATTACCATTCTGTTGCGCCTTTTTGTTGGTGACACCCGACCAGTTTGGTGTTGATAGGCAGATTGATGCCATTGATGGAGCCAGCGTGGAGCAGGTCGGCGGCAGCACAGCGGACGGACGGCAGAATTTCCCCTGTTGGATTGACTGCTGAGGCACACACAAGGCACGATACGGATGTCCAGCCGTCCAGCCTCCCGTCGCGGCTTTTCGTCTGATCTTTCCCCGTTATCACCCTTAGAGTTCCGTACTATTGGCTCTCGACCCGATGGCAAACGCCCGGGCCAAGCAATAAATCCCCCGTGTGGCAGTGCCGCCGAACGACGGTGCACACCATAGTTTTGTTTATTATCACCATTATCAGCGAAAGCTGTCTTTCCTGGCCTCGATAACGAGCCTCTACGCACGCAAGGACCGATCGTGCAGTGCAGTGATGCAAGGGCTGGCCAGCCCCGACCAGAGCAGCGCCAAGCAAATGGATACTTGGAGCAGGCAGGGCCGCCCCACACTCAACATGAACTCTTTGCGATATGGTGGTCCCCGACCTTCCGCGGCCCGCCGTCTGGCTCTCCGCTGGGACGCTCCTCCGGGCGCATTGACGCCCAGCGCTCACGAGGCCTCGCAGCGGACGATCGCTATCACGAGCGTCGGGTGTCCTGAGCAGAGAACGGCCAGGAAGGGCAATGCACCCCCGCCGGCGGCCGTGGGCAAAACGGGGCGTCCGGATCCAGGCTGCAGGCGACGACGACGAGGAGATGCTACCGGTTTCCGAGCCCCAACCTGCTCCATGCACGTCGTCTTTATCCATGTCCCTCCCATCAGTCACACATCTTTGGTTCCCCCGTCTATGCTAGTGCCCTTATGTGTAATCCGGCCGGCGACTTTCCTGTAGTCTGGGACACACAAAGGGCACTAGCAGGGAGTCCTCGACTTGCAAGAGAGAAGAGAAAAAAGGGCCGAGGCGCAAAAGCTGGGTGCATCTTGCAACGCGGGGGTTTCCTTGCACTTTCAACGCCTAGAATTGTCGCGGGTTATTTTCCCGGTACCTTCGCACCCCCTTGCTCTGCTGGTAGGGCCAGGCCAGGCCTGCGAGCCCACCCACGAACTCCGGACGCGGCTGGCTGTTCCTGAGCCCGAACCATGGTACCGACTTTTTACGCAGAATGACCAAAGAGGCGTGACATTCGCGACGCCCGCCAGTCAGGAGTAATAAGAAACACACGCAAGGGCCAAAGGGACGGAAAGAAAAGGGCACAGACAAAAGGATAAAAATAAAGTCAAACAACGGCAAAAAAAAAAAAAAAAAAAATCCCACCCCAGCACGAAGATCATTGATGCATCCCACCCGCCGCCCCCATGATCCCGTTTTTGCCCGTATTCTACCTGCAAAGACCATAATGGATATTATCCGTGCGGCTTTTGGTTGAGGATTGGGGGCAAGCGCCACTCGATTCTTTTTTCTTTCTTGTTCCTGGGTGTGTGATTCCGCATGAACTTTGAAGGGAAGATGGGTCCCTATTTTTCTAGTCGCGCGTGTGCGCAACGGGCATGGAGGCACGCATACCACCACCCCCAAGTGCGGGACCCAACCGGGTGACGACGGGCCCAAACGAAATGAAGGCACTTTATGCCCTCCGGATCTGCTTTGCCTTGGGGCTTGTCGATCGCCTGATCGATTCGAGCCGATTAACTGGCAGATACAGAGGGAGCGTGAGTATGTAGTACCGCGGGAGAGAAAGCTACAATACATAGGAAAAAGTGAATAAATAAAAAAGAAAAAAAAAAAAATAGGTTGTAAGCAAGTTTCCAGCTCCTTGGCCCCAGCCACCCCGGCCGAGGTGACGTCCAAAGCGGGAGGTCGAAGCGCCGCCAGGAGACATCGAGGCGATGGGGAGAAAGACAAACCCGCTCCACAGCGGCATATGCATGGCAGTTCCTTGTACCGTACACTTCACTCGCACAAGTGAGCAGGCGCATTGTTTGATGCAACCCGGCGCGGCGTTTACACTAGCAAATACCATGGAATGGGCATCCATGTATGCATCGTAATGGATATGCAACGCAAGTCATTGGCCGCCCCCTCTCTCCTCCTCCCTCTGGACCGTCCGTCCCCATACTTTTATTCCCACCTGTCTTCCTCTCTATACGCCTTACGCCGCGGTACGGGCATTGTTTGGTGTTGAAAGGATGTGTCTGGTGAGGCTACACCGTCGAGTTGAAGTTGCCGAGTTTCATCCCGTAGTATGGGGTTGGATGTGTTTCTTTTTCTCGCCTTTTCTTCACTCTTTTTTTTTTCTTCCTTTCCCCGCGAGGATAGTTTACCAAGGATAGGCGGGGATTATCTCGGTCCTGCGTCTCTCTCGTTGATCCCGCCCTCACTTGGTAGCTTTGGCCCCATGTAGAGATCGGCAATTTGCCCTGAACCTGGCCGACGTGCCTTTTATCGGATGATAAAAAAGGGCCGGCTGCGTTGGTTCATGTTTGTTTGTTGGTCTTGCTGGACTTTTTTGCATACGAGGAGAAATATTAACTCTCCGAGGCGCGTGGAGAGATGATATTGCGCGTGCGCAATTTCCCAACACAAAGCAAAACTCCGTCACAGCCAGCCCGGTGCCTATACGAGCCTCCGGAGGGAATCAACAGGCACAAACATACCCAGACCTGGTCGACAGGCAAACGGGCAGGCATCCGGTTTACCTTAGTCAGCTGTGAATCATGGAGATTTTCCTGGGGGGCTTGTCGGGAGTGTGGGCAGCGTTTATTTTCAGCAACCCTCTCCGTCGCCAGCTCCTCTTTTTCTCAGGCGAGAGCGGGGAGGATGCGCTACATTGAGGTGTGTCTCGGAATACCGATCAGACGCCACTGTCAACAACCGAACGAGCGCTGAGACATCCTGGGACGACTGGCAGGTTCGGTTGCCCGGGTTGTGGAAACGCTAAGCTTTTTTTTTTTTTCTCTCTCTCTCTCTATTATTTTTTTTTCTTTCTTTTCTTTTTTTGTTCAATCTATTCAATGCTTCCCTACAACACCCACGACCAGCTTTCGCTTCGCTTCGGCTAGCTTCCCGGCTGCAGTTTTCCCAAGCTAAAGAAATAGGACAAAAAAAAAAAAACGTCCGGGTATTCTCAGTTTGAGAATGAATGTCGTAGTTGGCCATGCAAGGGCTTTCACCTCACCAGCTCCATGAACGTTGCTGTTCCGAAGGATTGACGACAAAAATGTCAGGGGTTCCGGTTTGACCAAATCCCTGGCGCTTATTTCGCCCAGATAAAACGGCTCGACTGCAAGGACCAGGGTCTGGGAGGCTGCCGGTTCGGTCGCATCAGGCATGCTGAGGGCCAGGGATGACTGAAGTGTATGGCGAGGTATTGATATCGCAGCCAAGTTTGTGCGGGCCGGCAAGTCTCCTCGCCTCCCCCGCCCAGCCCGGTGGCTCTCTGCAGCGTGCTCTTTTGATTCGGATCTCGGTTCGCATCGCCAGTCGCACGCGTAGGCAGCCCGACATGTGCGTGCGTGCCTTGGGCCTGGAACGTGGGCCACAAAAAGAGACCCAGCGATTGAAAAAAAAAAAAAAAAAAAAAAAAAAAACGGGAGGCAAAAATGCCTCTGATTGTGATTCTATTTTCGATACAGGGTCGTATGCCCGCGTATCCATTCGTACTTTATTCGTCCTCGGATGGAGAACATAAGGTTCGGACCTGATGAGGGCCACGAATAAGACACACCCCTAGGGCTAACAACCAATCCATACCCGCCTACCCGCCTACCCGCCGACTATCTTTTCTGACACGCAGCCAATCATCCAATAGGTGGCGCATTAGTTCGTGACGGCATCTCTTGATGACAACCGCTCGCCTTGCTGGCGGTAGCATGCATGAACAGTTGCAATCCCACAGTGGGGTTCTTGGAGGTGTGGAGAGGCGAACAGAGGGAGGGGGGGAAATCTCCGGGGCAGGGCGGCTACTGGATCCGGGTGAAATGCAATGTTATCTGCCGCCCTCCATGGTCTTGTGCGACAAGCCCGGGCTGTCCAAACGGGCCTGCGATACTCGCTGGAGTTCCCAACCGGGAAACCGGGCCCCATGGGATTGGAAGAGGGCCTAGCTGGACGTGACCGAGCCGAGCATCGTTATCACACGCCGTAACACCGGGTATATCCATGACTTTGTGTTAATTTTTCCGTCGTGATTTTCATATCTGATCCTCCCAGGGCATCCCCTGTCGCCGCCGTATCCACGCTCTCCCTGGCGTCATCGAAATCTCCCAAGCCGCCGATGCATATCCTGCACATTGACGAAATTACCACCTGGACCGGGCGAAGGGCAAGGGTCGGAAACTAAAAAGACCTCCAAGGTCCATGCCAGTAGGCATCTGAGCTATGTATAATGTTATGTGCTTTCGTCCTTGGCCGTGCCTCAGGTCAGCCTGCGACATTCCGCTGCCGGAGCCCACTCGACCTTGGTGGAGCAGGCGTCGGGATCGACCTTTTTGGGCGGTTCAGGAGTTCCCTGGATAAATCCTGGCAGTGGTTGGGGAGCCGTTGACGGAGATCTGACGGGGAACGAAGCCGAAAGAGAAGGAGTCCAGAAAAAGTCGACCACTGTAGCTTTTGTTTTATGCTGCAAGGGAATCCCGGGGGAGGAGAGGGAGATTGAACCCAGATAATCATCTTCAGGGCTGCCACCTGTAACAAGCGAACTCACTCTGCACCCGACGTTGGCAACAGAGTTTTGACGACTCGTGAGCAGGCGGCCTGTGCCATCCATGACCTCACGTTTCTCCTTCAGCGGAGGGCGGGATGGGCCTGTTGGACCTCCCAGACTCTGCATCTCCGGATGAGTGAGAGTGGGTGAGTGGGGCGTTCCCCCACCATCCTTGGTTCCCAGTCACCTCCCCGGGTCCCGTGGGCGCCCGTCAGACGTGAATCTACCGGGGTCCCCAGGCCCGTCAAGCGTCAAGCGTCAAGCGTCAAGCGTTCAGGGTCAGCCACTCGAAGCCGGCGTCATCGCATCCCAGTCAAATAGGGGTGACGGGGAAAAGAAAACAGGAAAACAATTTTTCGCTTTTCTTTTTTATCTCGTCCTTGAGCCGAGCTGTCGGAAGACACTAAGCACTGACCACCCGTGCAAATCCCAATGAATTGGATACGGTATTTTAGCTCCCGACGAGCATTGGTTGTCAATGCACACCGTGAACGCCTGTTGGGTTACCTTGTGCCGACTGACTTGCACCCTCCCTTGATCGCTTGATCGGCCGTTGTCTTGCAAATCTGCTACAGGGGCAAGGACAACATCAGGAAAAGAGAGGAGGAAGAAAGCAAGAACAAGAGAGAGAGGAAGAAGAGAGAAAATTTCAGATGGTCCACCGCTTTGTGCATAACGCCGATAATAGTCGAAACCGTTTGAAGCTTCTTCGTTCTGCCATCCCAAGTTGGGGGTGCACGAAGAAAAAAAGAGAAAAAAAGATGAACCTTCACACGACACCCGCCGACTGCCGTCTCTTTGACTCTCCAGTAGGCGGTGCCCATCCACTCATCCAGGTGCCGGCAGGTCGAGGCCGATCAAGCCGAGCCCCTGAGCGAGGAGGTGCGCGTGCCGGTTCTGGCAACTCGCCGGTGCTGCCCTTTTTTGACATAACAACGGGCGGGTCGCCTCTGTAGATCCGACCTGATCCCCACCGTTTGGGCACCCTGCAATGGAGATTGCTTCTATTTTAATTTGGTGCCATGCGACGCGCCTGAACGACCGACGGCCAAAGTCGGCGAGCATTGATGATTCACGAGACGTTATCGGAGATCCGCACGACTCCAGCCATCAACCGAAAAGGCCCGAACTTCAGGAGGCAGGTAGGTGGCCCACGGGGCTGGGCTGGGCTGGGCTGGAGACGGGGGACCCATCTGTGTGGTCTGTGGTGATGTGTTTCGCCGGCAACGACACAGGACAAGGCCAGGCTCATTCAATATTCTCGTGTTGGCCTCGCTGAGGCAGCCCTGAAGATGCAGCCGTCGGGCGCCCCGACCGCGACCCGAAAGGTCACGCAACGGGTGGGATATTGGCCTTACTTTATGTTCATACCGGCTTCGGCAGATATAATATCATTTGCTCGTTGGAGGCACCTCTTCTGGGAATGGGTATGGGACGGCGTATGCACGGTGGAGCGTGCGCACGCACACACAGACGCACACCTTTCTCGGCGCCGATGCCTACCTGGAGCTCCTGCTCCCCACGCCATTGAGACAGGCCAATTGCCTTCAGCGGTCACCGCACAAGCCCCAGGCTTGGAAAAGGAAAAAAAAAAAAAAAAAAAGGTGGTCAATGACAGCTAGGGGGTGTGCGGGTGGTCACGACTTTGGGCCCGACAAGCACCGTCGCATCTTATGTGGGGCAATCGCCTTCTGAGGCTCTTCAGCATCATGCGAGCGGCACAGCGGGAGATCCCTCTCTCGTTTTTTTTTTTTTTGTTGGACTTTCCCTGCTCAAGCTCATCTGTTAACAGAAGGGACGGGGACGGGATGAGGCGGAGAAAACGGTGCATAAAACGAGGTTGGTCAGAAGAGAAGAAGGCAAAACCAAAAAGAAAAGAAATGGAACACTTCGAGAAAAGATGAACTTGACACATTATGCATCTCTTGAGGCACTCGCAAGGGTCACGTATCTTGAAGAAAACGAAGAAAAGGGAGAAAAAAAAAAAAGAACAGATCCAAAAACAAACGATGAACAAAACAATAACGCTGGACGTTTACAAGGCCCACGACTCACCAATGCTGACGTTACCGTTACATCCCTATCTGGCGGTGGTCCGTGAACTGATGCTTTTTTGATTTCGAAGAAATCGGACCGTGTCGCGGACCCCTAACAGCCAAAGCTTGGAGCAATTTGGCCATGTGCTCGAGTGTCATTTCTCCGCTCCTGGTGTGACATGGCGCGATGCGACTTGGACCAAGTGACATTCAGGTTACGGCTCGGTTCGGGGTGGACGGTTGGTCCTAGCTTCTGGCAAGTCCCCATGTTCCTCAACACGCACGCCACACCCAAGCCCTGAGCAGGCAGGCCAAAAGGCCAAGTCCAGACCGTCGGCTTGCAGCTTGGGGTGATGGTGGCGGCTACCAAGCCCGGCTTTCTGGCCGTCAAGGGCCGACGCAGCAACCTAACCCAGCGGCCTCCGGCTGCGGCGATTGGAAGAGGCACACAACTTTATCGCCATAGGACCGGCCCTTTTCTTTTCTTTTTTGGTCTCCCCTCCCTCCGAGTCCTTTTCCCCGTCCCGCCCCGCCCAAATTGCACAGCGACATATGCGCATTTCCAAAAGCGGCACGGGGCGGGACAGCAATTGACTACGGCAGCTCGCTAGAAACGGAAAGAGGGCGGACCCGCACATTTTAGCTCGAGTGGGCTCAATCAATCTGAGGATAGAGTGCCGATTGGCGCTTGGCCAACGAGAAAAGAAAAACCAAAAGAAAAAAATAAAAAAAAAACTACAGAAAAAAATAAAATGATACCTTGTGCTCTTCGGCATCTCTGGGCGGACGAACGATCACCTGCGGTGTAATATTTGCAGCTTTGGGAAAGAAATGGGGCGGGGTTCGTTCTCCAAATGTAACCCTGGGGGATTGCGATGCTCAACATGTTGAGTCGAGATTTTCCGCCGGCAGATCAGGCGACCCAGCCCTTGTTCATTACCCAGAGGTAGGTTGGTTGGTAGCCACAGAGACAAAAGAAGCAGAAAGAGGTCAACGCCAGAAAGCGACAGCCTCCATGCTCTGCGGCGGGCGTCGAACTCTCGGCGTATTCGCGGCGACGACTAGGGCAAATCATCTCTGTCAATGGAGGTTGGGCACGGCCGCCAAGCGGATTGGACGCTCGCTGCAGATCCTACACAATATTGGCCGGCAATACCTTTTTTTTTTTTTTTTGGGACGGCCTGTGTTGGTCGGATTGGGGACTTTGATGTTGTGTTGCAATCTGCAATCACCAACTCCGCAGGTTGGGCCGGTGGCGCCCGGTGCTAGCGAGACGGCATCGTATAGTGCGCTGGAATCCATGCAGACTATGCGCGAGGCTGCATGCCGCTAGCGAACATGTGGCCATGACCTTTTTATTTTATTTATTTATTTTTTCAATGTCCTCCTTTGCCCGCCTGGGATGGTCCCGATCTGACCTCTGGGGGTGAAGCTAAGCTACCACCTAAGCTTAAAAACTTCAGCCTCCCCGAAAGGGGAGCTCTGCCGAGATCTTCGTCGGGGCTTTACGATATTCGTCAATAAAAATAAAAAAATAAAAAACACTTGACTACTTCTGCAGCTGCCATTGTACCAAGCCAGAAGTCTTACTAGGCCGGGCCTAGGGGACAGAACGCTCGCATTTTGACAGCATGAAAAGGGCCGGGGAGGCTGCCGGGTGGGTAATGGTTCGCTCTGCTCATTACGCCGGACTGTCAATAAAACCCGTGCACGCAGTAGTTTCGGCAACCTGCCCCGGCCTCGCCTCGCCTGGAGACACCGTAGATGGCAGATGGCGGATGGACGTGGATGTGGAGATAGCGTGGTGGGTTTTATCTTTTTTTTTTCTCCTTCCTTTTCTCCTTCTCTCCGCTTCGCCTTTCCCCTATTTTCCCTAGCCATCATCAAACTGCACACGTAGTAAGCGCTGGAAGGGCTCCTCCATCTGGGCGGGCTTGACTGAACTTGAACTGCCTATTCCAGACATCACAACTCACATAACATGCCTGGCTTCATCGAGGTGTCAACCCACCGTACACCCCGCACACCACACTTGGACCCTCCTCCCCGCCCCCTTTCCTATAATGGACCAATATTGAACGGCAAGCATAAGGTGCTCTCTTTTCTAGCCAGCAATTTTTACCACTTCAGGGTGTGACAGCTTGGCTCTCCAACCGCGGGACAGGGCACACCCCCGCTCATAGGTCAGCCTCTTGGGGGCCCCCGAGGCGTGGTTCCAGAGTTGACGGATGGCGCGTTAGGGTTGGTGGCAGGCGGGCGGTGCGACCGTCCGAAGTCCATTGGTGGCCCAGCGGCGGCGGGTTTGACGCTAACCCGGGTGCTGGAGGGGCTAGGTTGGGTATTGCGTGGAATCTCCCGCCTGTCAGCCAGGCACGGTGACGTTGTGTGTGGCTTTTGCCCGGACTCGAGCCAAGTCGTCTTGGCCGTCCATGTATCAGCACGGGCAGCAGTAGCTCGGCGGGTTGGCAGGCGGGAGTTTACGACGGCCATGCATTTGATCGCATCGCCTATAGATGACTAGACAGTTGCAACACGAGGTTCGTACATGCGAACCCGCCCGCAGGATGCATCATTTCTTGTTTAGTGCGCAATTCCAATGCGTGCGTTGGGAAAGGCCATTCGCTCACAAGAAGCACCACGGCATGCGCCTTTCTCCGATGGGACCCCTGCTGCGGGCAACTCTGCCACCCCAAGCCAAGCCTGGCAGGCAGGTACAAAGTACACGGTACAGCCCAGGCACAGACACACATGGATACTCGGGGAGGCAGCCTAGACCGTGCTCGGTAGGTGAGCCTGCCCGCGCCGCACACACACACACTCTGGGCAGTGATGAGCTGATGGATGCCAATCTCTCAATCGAGGTGCAAGGCTGGAGCCGAGATCTGTCGCGGGAGCATGGAAGGAGCAACTGCACATCACCGGCATTACGAACCAAGGATGGGACGAACCACACCTGGTCTGTAGCAGGCCGCCCCCCCAAGACGGCTTTCCGACTCCAACATGCCTCTTTTTTTTTTTTTTTCCGGCCATCTTCTCCCCTCACACCCTCCGTTTTTTTGACACTCGTGGCGTCGATTCTTGTGATTCTCGTCCTAGGCATTCTGGTGCCGGCCGATCTTCAATCCCCCGAAACGGGTCAATCTCATCCTGCCACCCGTCTGATCTTTTTAATCTTTTGATGTGCATGTGCACGAGAAATCCCCGTGCCTGTCGGCTAAGTCATACCCACCATTGACTCCTATGATGGTAAGAAAAAAAAAAAGGTTAACCGTGCTCGTCTAGTGCTGGGGAAAACGATCGCGGTCGAGTGCGGAGGGTGTGGGTTTCGATGGGAGGAAAGAGGGAGCCAGTGGATCGTGCCTGCCTGTCTACCGTCAGCGCGTTGGGCCTGCCGGAGTGCACGCCCAATCGCAAAGCTCTGCTGGCCTGCCGCAGCCGTGCTCGAACAGGCAAAAAAAAGTGAATCCACCAAACCTCGCAGGGGCCGACCCAGCAGCTTTGCATTTTCCAGTTCGCACGCAACGACAAGGCGCGACACCCTCGCCCCCCCCGTAGCTTCCGACCGACTTTAGGCGATTCCCTGTATGGATGGACAATGCAATTGTTGGCTGTGTCTCGCTTCCTGGCGTCATTTGTTCCCAGATCCCTTTGCTCTGTCGGCACGCCGGCCGGCGGGGGGCCTGGAACGAGGCCCCTGGTGCTGCCAGGAACCCGAGCGATGGCTGGCATCGGAGCATATCGCTCTGCTCAAGGTGACACTCGGGCGATGATGGGAGGGAGCCGGGGGGTTCGCTCGATTCACTGCTACTTCACCGTCGCTTTCTCTCCGCGTCGCCCCCAGGCCTTCGGTTAGGCAGGTTGGCGGCCTGGGCTGGCCTGCCATTTGCCTGCCCTGCACATGGCTTGGGTTCATGCTTGCTTCTGCTTGCCTGCCCGTGGCCACTCGCGGCGTCAGCGTGTGCTTTGCTCCATGCTAGGTTGCTTGCTGCTGCGTGCTTGCTGGCCGCCATGTCCACTCATTGAGCATATCCCACCACCACCACCACCTTTTCGCCCGCTGCAGACACGCTCACACACGCACACTCGCGCACACACCTCACCCACCATCACGTCCGTCTACATCCCTCCCTCACTGATCACTTCTTGCGCGTTGAAACCCGCCGGAGAATTCTCACGATCCATAATAAATCGAGTCCTTCTGAGACCATCCGGCCCGCTAAAAACTCCTTCCAATTAACGGAGCGATCCTCGGATGATCCTGCCCTTGTGCTTGTCCCTTGATTTTCTTCTTTTTTTTTTTCTTCTCGTCCCCATATCCTCGTGCTTTTTTTGTGCCCTCCCCTCTAGTCTCCTCCTGCTCCCACCCGAGAGCCCCCCTGTCGTGTCTGGGACTCTGGGACTCGGGGACGGACTGGGCTGGGACTGGGATGTGGATGGTGTCGGGACATGGCTCTCATTGCTCCATCAAAACTGGTCGTCTGGCCCCGTTGCAGAATGCGGGTTTTCCTGGCTCCGTTTTGGCGGGCTCCCTGGGCTGGGTCCTCCCACCCCCAGCGTGTGTGGCAGGGTTGACATGGGCCACCTCTGCTTGCTCGCACAGGGATGGGAGCCCGCTGCCACCTGGCGCAGCAGTCTATCGGCACCCTTGACAAGCAGCCCAGCGCCCACCCCATGAGAACGGCGCCCAGGGCCCCGGCTTGGGGCGGTCCACCACTACCACCGGCTGGCGGCGCACACCCCCCCCTCCTTCTCCAAGCTGTCCCAGGATCACTACGAACCTGGGAACCCTTGTTACCATCTCAATCCACCCAGCGAACCTTTAAGTTGCACAAAAGCCCCCCCCTTGGAGCCCGTCGACGAGGTCCAGCCACACCTTCAACTGCTCAGTCTCTTTGCCCTAGGGAGCTTGCCGTTCGTTTAGTCTGCTTCGACAGACAGACAACGCCTCTTTGTCCATTGTCTTTCTTCCTTGCCACTTATTCTGTACGCACCACCCCACGAGGGCCAGCGTGACAGCTAGCAAGCTACTGCCGCCATACCCGCCCAAAGACCACGACGGACACCCACTGAGAGAGTAGAGACGGAGAGTGACCAGGGACGACGACGAAGAAGCAAAGCAAGCGAACGGCGACGTCTGGGACAGGAACAACAGACGCCGGGGATACGGACAGCACCGCCAGAAGAGACCGGATCGGCGACTTGCCGGGCTGGCCACCCTGTCACCGGCGCACTGTCTTGGGTGTAAACAGGCCGAATCATTCATTGGCCCCTCTTCCGCCATCCTCCTTCACGGTTCGTGCTCCTCGCCGAGCACAAGCACGAGTTTCTCGGCTAGCCTGCAGGGCCCCGACGAGCGTTACCCACACCGCAGCCGGTGACCCACGAGCATCGCCGCATGCAGTATCACCAAGGCGCCAAAGGCCACTGACCCAGTCCTACGCTACAGGCGGAATCTCGTCCGACTCTGCTGCCCGATCGTGTCTGTACCTTGCTCAACTTCAAGGTACCTCCCCGACCACTCCTCGGCCCCCGTGTCCGAGTCCCGCCTCCGTCGACGAGAGGTGTCTGGACGTGAACTGAGACGTGGACAGCACCGAGGACTAACTCCAGCCCAACGCACCGTGCCCTAGCTTCCGTCCAGGGGGTGGCCGAACCAAAGGTCTTTCTTTTTTCTTAGCCCCGCGCACCTCGAACCGACACCTCGTCTTTCTTGCTCCAGCCCTTCATAGCTTGCCGGCTCCGAACTCGTACTCCAGCCGCAAAAGGGTCTCTTTGTCCGTCTCAGCAACCAGTAGCAGGTGGCGCGCGGAAACAACTGCAACCCTCCTCGTTCGCTTCGATTCGTCAGTCCTTACCGGCTCAACAGAGAAGAAACCAAATGCAACAGCAACTTATGGAATCATAAGTCGCACGAAGGAACCAACGGACAGTCCATCTACCAAAACCCATCTCCTGACGAAGAGAATGTGTCTATGACGAGAAGGTCCAGCTTTGGTTCCTCTTTCAATACCCCGCGGCTTGCGAGTTGGCTCATAGCCCCGGGTAGGACGTCACGCGTGGCGTAGTGTGGGCCTCAAGGCCTCGACCCTGCCTGGCATCACGACCTGGCTTGTCCGATCACCCTCCATGCAGACTTTAAGCCGCCACTCCGAGACTTCGTACCTCCCGCTTGGTCTCCGACGAGGTTTTCCCGATCCACTGGCCCTGCCATCTTTTGACCTAATACAGGCCAACTCTGAGGCCTTCAGTGCCGCTCCGCCGAGGGCGTACCCGTCTCCGCCCATGTCGGGGTCTCCGCCGCTGCCTCCGAAAGCAAGCCTAGGGGTCGACGACCGGGGCCAGGGTATCTATCACACGACCGGCCAGGATGCCCATCGTGGCACCTCGGCAACCCACGGAGACTTCAGACTGCAGCAGGTGGGAATCCCACAACCACAAGCACGCGCCCCGCCGCAGGGTCCTGCCCCGATGAGGCCGTTTCCGCCAGACTCGCTGGAGCGAGTCCCGTATGGCTATCCCCGACCAACCGACAGCCTTCACCACCGGCCGCCGCCATTCCAGCCGCAGCCTGCGAGCCATCATATGATGCCTCACCACCATCACCCCTATTCCCCACACCATGTCCCTGGCCACGAACCGGGTCCAGCACCGAGTATGGTGGGGCCTCCGGGGCCCTACTCGTTGCCTCCGCGTCCCCCGACGCAAGAAGGCCAGCCGTATACCTCCCCGAAGACGCAAAGAAAAACCAAGGGACATGTGGCGTCGGCGTGTGTGCCTTGCAAAAAGGCACACCTCCGATGTGACGGTACGTCTCGAACCCCCTGATTTCCCGCACTCGCAGGCTATAATGAGCTTAAAAAACAAAGTCTGACTTCTCCTTTCAGCCCAGAGACCTTGCTCAAGGTGCATAAGTAATGGCAAGGAAGACTCGTGTATAGACGTTCAACATAAGAAGCGTGGGCGACCACGGCTTCGGGACGATAGGGAATTGCGCTATGACGTACCGGGTAGGGCAGGGCAGTCGCAGGAGGGAGGGCTGAGGAGGCCACTCTCGCTCTTCTCGCAGCCGCCCTCCATGGGCGTTCCCAGTTACGACGACTCACTGCGCAGATCTCAGTCCTATCGGGTCCTCAAGTCTCAACCCTCCGAGGGCGTCGCGTCGAGGTTCTTGGAGCGCGGATCGCCTGCCGACGTCAACATTTACCCGGCCCCTCTGTCCATTGCCACAAGGCCGCCCGAGGCGGCCGCGTTCCTGACAATGGACTTTGCGATTGCCAAGACGTCTGCCACCTTCTCCGAAGCGCTTGGCCGCCACGCAAAGGGCATGAGGCTCGCCGAAGTGGTAGTTCCCGGCGACCAAGAGCGTGTGGCTAATCTCCAGAACATGGTCCACGACGAGCAGTCGAGGAAGGAGCCCAACTACCTGCCACCGATATTCGGCAAGGAAGAGGAGGAGAGGGTGATTCTCGGACTCGGGTTCAGTCAGGAGGAGATGTCGAGGTTTAACTTGGACCGGCAGGAGTACCTATCCTTCTCCGGACCGGACGGGCAAGCGAGGCCATATCCCGTCCGCGTGGGGCTCGCAAAGCAGGACTCGATATACTTCGTCGTGCTCCAGCTTGCCTTGGCCCCACGACCCCATGGACACCTAACGCCCTCGCCGCACTCGAGGGACCCACGAGATATGCCGTACCCGTACCAGGCTGCCCCTCAGCTTTATGCGCCCCAGCCAACACCAGTCTCTGCAACGTTTGACCCGGGGAGGCCGAGGCTGGGCAGCGACGCCAGTGTCTATGGCATGAGGCAACAGGGGGCACAGCAGATGATGCCAGGTCTCAGCCCTGGCCTGCCGTCGGCTTACGCTGCCTCCCCCAGCCGACCGGAATATTCTCCCAGCTCGGCATACCAGATTCCCCGAAGCGAGCTGCCGCCGTCGAGCCGACCAGTTCCTCCACCACAGCAACCGTACCAGCTGCCTCCGATCCGAAGTCAGCAATCTCGGGGGTTGGGGCCCCCAGCGGAATCGCCGTCGTCGTGGTCGCGGGATGAGCGAAGAGTGAACATTGGCGGCCTGATCGACAAGCCGGATCTTTTCGCCAAGAAACCACAGTAATGAAGAAAAACAGCAGACAGGCGCCTCGCGGGCCAAGGCGATGTGGCCGGTGCTGATGGGCGAGCGGCGAGATCGCTTGCCTGCTTCACCGGTTGACTGCTTCTCGAGTCGACCCCTAACGAAACCGAGTGTCGACTATTTCTCTCCTTTTTTCTCCTCTTTTCCGTTTTGTTATTTTGTCCGGTCTCCGATACCCTCGCGACCATGATGTTGATACCACTGTGCGCGCGTGCGACGCATCCCGGTCTCTGTTTCTGAGCAAGCGTCGTCGATGACTTCTCCCCCCTGGACATCTGGCGTTCCTGCCCATAATCTCCGCTTTCGCACAACAGCGCCCAAGCCCTCGTGGCGTCGTGGAGATGCTTTCGAGGCTCCCCACATCCCAGGAAGGGCGCCTGTTTTCCATTCTCTCTTTCTTTGCTTCTCTCGCAGGATCGGCCGATCATACGGCACTTAAAGTCTTTTGTTGTAATGCTGCCTGTAATATATTTGATAATGTGGAGGCGGAGCTGGCTTATTTGGCGGAATCCGGATAACTGTTGAAGGATTTATAATCGAGAGACCCAGGGGAACGTTTCCTTGTTTAGACAGTTGCCTGGGGGATATATCCATAGCCATCGCGATTGCACCTGCTTGTTCCCCCACTCAGCCTGGGAAGCCCCAGATCAAGTCTTCGGTGCGATGATGACGATGTGACGACAGGCATAGTGCGGCCTGGCGTGCGTGGTTCGGGGACATGGCTAGGACCGGGTGGTGCTCGGAGAGACGGTATCGAAGTCGATCGAACGTCCCAACAGGGCTCGGGCCGGCAAGGATCCAAAGGCGACGTTGATGGCAGCGAAAGGGCAGCGTTTCGCGGGGGATAGCGCGCGTCCGTGCTAGACTTGTCGGGTTATCACGGGCAGGCCTGAGAGTGTGTCTGGTCTCGCTGCTGTGTTTCGTTTCAGAGGGGCCGTGTTATGGCTCCTGTCGACAAGTGGGAAACGGTACCCAAGGAATATTCCACGGATAGTCCAAACCACTTCCAAGTGAAGAAGATGACGGGAGGTGGCGGGAGAAGGATGAAAGAAGGGGGGAAAAGAAGTCGTCCGGCCTGGGGAGGACGGTTTTCTGGTGTCATTACCTAAGCCCTGCCGGGCATGGTGCAGCGCAGCCAGCGCGCGTTCGGCGGTTGTTTTTTTTTTTTTTTTTTTTTTTTTTTTTTTTTCCCACGCATTATCCACACACAGGGGCGGATGGACATGGGCACAAACAAGCGCTGCATGCGACCTGGTTGAAGTTAGGCTACCGCCCCCGGGTCCCTTGCTCCCGAACGGTGAACCGGGGATAAAAATGGGTGGTGGAAGGGGTGGCCGCGTGGTGGTCTGGGCACCCAACCAAAAGCACTCTGAGAGGAGGACAAGACGGGACGGAGAGAGGGAGCACAGCGTGGGAAGACCACGCGCTGGTGGAGAGAGGAGGATGGGAGAAAACCAAGGAGGAAAAGAAAATTAAAGAATTAGGGAACCCTGCCCACCGGGTTGGTTACCCAAGTCGGGGTTTATTGCACGCGCCCTGCCTCGCTGCACACAACCTGTGCAGCACTGAAGGGCCACCAAGAAGAGCAGGTCGGCAGCTGGGCGGCCCAGCCGGCTTGCGTCGCGCCGCCGCCGCGTTGTGTGAGATTACAATTTCCGTCCGTCCCTTCTCTCCATCTTTATTTTATTTTAATTTTTGAACGCGCCTTGCATAGGTATATAACAGCAAGGGTTTTTCTACTAAGGAATGGAGAACGGGGCGTTATAACCACAAAGCTTGGCTCGGCAAAGACGGTCCATGCCCATGCCCACGGCAACACACAAAAATGCTACTTATAACGTCGGGTCTTAAGACGAGCGCTGTGCGCACTATCCAGGGGAAGACCCTGATGATGGCTGGGAAAACAGGATCACGGTACCTGACAAATGAAGGAGATAAATAAACAAATCAAGAAATAAACGACGGCTTGGTTAGGGCTCGTCCCTCTCGGAGGGCCCTCCGTCACACGCTCCAATATGGGTTGTGGCCAATGCAACCCCAGCCGGGTGAAAGGTGGCAGCGACCCGGGCGGCGGAGGACGAAAGCTATGCGTCTTCCCGGGTTTATGAAAAGGACTTGGCCGGTATGGTAGGATGGGTGGCTCTGGTTGGTTCGTTGGTTTAGCTGCCCATCCTCCGCCTTTCCTGGTAGTGTCCCTGACGGGTGTGACGTCTTGCCGGGCCAAGGGGAAGGGGCACGATAGGACGAGGTTTCGAGATCGGGCATCTCCAGTAACGGCCCAACTGGTTTTGTGTCATTTTTTTCCTGCTTCATCGACGTCTACATATAACTACCTAGGCACCTACCATAGGTACTCAGAAGCTTGCACACAAAAAGTAAACCTAGCATAGATCCTAACAAACTACTTCCCAGCCCTGCACAAAACAAGAGTCGGCAAGGGATTGGACGGGAAGCGGGAGGGCCTCATCGGACACCATCCCTCCTCCATTCGGGTGGGAAAACGACCAAACAGACCGTCTGGATCGGGGAATTAATGGCCACGTGCAGGACGCCAATGCAAGAGCCGCAGCGGATCCCCAGAGTTTATTGTGCTTTTGTGGGTGGGCGGGCCCTGCTCACGGAAAAAAAGAGGGATGGAAGCAGGCGCCTGACTTGGGTTCGATCGCATGCTACCCAAATATTCCCCGACAGGCTGCTTTTTTTTTTTTTTTCTCCTTTGCTACGCTCGCTTCCCGGCTTGGCCTGACCTGTCGTTTGCGACTTTCTCCTAGTGTATGGCAGATGGAGAAGTTGTGCAACACACCACCGTCAATTCTCGCCTCTTTCGTCGCTCTCCTTTTTGTTGTTGTCCCCGGGCGTTCGATCCTCGGCCCAGAAAGTTGAACGATCCGCAGAGAAGAGAAAAAAAAAAAAAAAAAAAAAAAAAAAGGGACACGACATTTGGCAACCTTGCGGAAGTTATCTGCCGACTGATTGTGTCACGAAAATAAAAATCACACGGGGTCTCAAAGTTACAATGATTGCAAAGTCCATGGCTGTCTCAGCCGTGAAGGGATGGAAAGGAACCACAATCTATCCCATAAATCTCGCCCATCTCTAAAAAATTCCTATCGTGTCTAGGTATGTAACAAAAAAGCTGGTGAGAGTCGCTCAGAAAGTCTATCCTGCATAGGAGATCCCAAGATGAAGAGTGTTGCACAAGCTGATGAAATGTCACAAATGAGCCAGAAAAAACAAAGCAAAGAAAGGAAAAGACAGGCACCGACGACGTACTCTCATACACGGCCAAAGGGTTCTCAAGGGAGCTACCTCAGCCCACAAAATTCCAGCCAGCTTCCACCAGGTTCAAAACGAGGGCTTTGTTGAGATTCAGAAACGTCGAGCCATCCGCCGGAAACTCCACGATAGGTCAGCCAGGAGGCCATGAATCCCGACAGGAGAGTGTCGTTATAGAGAGCCGGCGGCATCGTCGTCGTCGCGGTCTGGCGGCCCCTGCGCATCATTCTCCTCACACCCCTCGTCATCGTCGTTGTCGTCACGGCTTGTGGTAGACGCGTGCTTCATTCTTTTCGCCTTGTTTTTCTCGTTCGAGGGCCCGGGGATTACGGCCTCGTGGCCCTCGGTTCCCTGGATCCCGTCGAGCTCTTGCAACAAGTCCTCACCGTCGGACCTGGGGCGCTTGGTGCCGTGTCGCGGCGAGACGTTGTCGGACGGGGCAAAACCTCCGCCCATGTGCGAGACGTTGAGCTCAGATTGTCCATGGCGGAGGGACAGCGACCCGGCCTCGGAGGAGGGCTGCGACTCGGGCGAGGGGTGGTGGACCGAGTCGGCAGCGGTTGCGACGGCATTGCTCCGGACGCTGGGCACGGCGCTCGCGGACAGGAGGTCCGCCTCTGGAGCAGGCTCCTCAGGGGCGGCGGCGGCTGTTGCTGCTGCGGGGCCTGTGCTGCTTGGTGTACCCGACTCGACGCGGATTGGCGGGCCTTGCTGGTCGCCCTTGGTGGAGGGGGTAGAGTCCGTCATCGGTTGTGGGGGGTTCTACACAGGAAAAGCGGTGGCACGTTGATGGTGGCGTGGCGGGAGTGACAAGGTTGGGTGGGAAGGCTCTGTGTGGTTCTTGGGGTGCGGGCTTCGCCGGGACGGGACCGAGCCGCCCTGCATCAAGGGGCGAGGGACGAGATAAGAAACCCATATATACCTGCATGGCAACTACCAATCTACGTGGGCGACTGGTGTCAAGCCAAGGGGCCAAGAGAGGCCGCAGAGGAAAAGGGAAAAAAGGGACGGCGGGACGGGCAAAGTCTGCCATGGGATGAGATGGCATGGAGCAGAAGATCGGGTCACACACCAGTTCCCGGTGTGCTCGAGGACGCCTCCGGATCTGCCTCGAGGCTTGATGGTCAGGCTAGAGTGGAGACTTGCCGGCCGGGTGGCCAAGCGTTGCGGGGAGAGTATCTTTGCCGCGGGCAGCCAAGTGCCAAGCACGACGAGAGCTGAAAGCTGACCGAACACGGGGCCGGGCTTGTTGGCCAGCAATCTCGTGGTTGACGGCCGTTGTTTTTCGTTATTCTGCCCCCTCTCGATCGGGTCTGGAAAATTGGCCTGAGAGTCCGAGGATCTAATCATCGGGGCGGTGCGGCTGTTGGTTTTGTTCACAATAGCGACTCGAGCATATTACGCATTGCTTGTGGCGCAGTTGGGGCAAAGCGACCCGCGAGACATCGGGCAAACACACTCTCGAGCGTGGCCGCCTTCGAATTCATGCGTTCTGGACTTGGGAGCCCTGAACGGCCCCCAAAAAAACCTAAATGACGGCCTGGTCCGCCTCGCAGGAGCTGCTCGTGATTGAAGTGGAAAGCAGATGAACTCGGCGAAGTGAAGCTGGCAGCTAAGCTTAGTGAGGCCATCACGTGCTCTCGCGCACCATTGGTGTCTCGCCACCGTCATCTCCAATTTATCGCCCACCACAACCACCGACTTCCCCACCGATTGAATTTGAGACACGCGACCAACAAACCGCCCAAGCCAACCGCCCATCGGGCTGAGTATATCGGTGTGAACTCCAGATGGCCTTTATGGGAGGTCGACCTGTCCCGATTGCCCGACCTGGCTAGGACTTTGCTGGTGTTGGCTCCTCACGTCCTAGATCTAGGACTGTCCGCCTGAGGCAGCCGTGGACGAGGTTGTGTGTGGGGGTCGCGACAACAGGCCCTCGTACCTGGGATTGGATAGCACCATGAGCGCCATGGAGCTCGACTCCCCACGGGGCACCAAGAGGAAGGCCGACGAGGAGCCAAGCGAGGGCCCCCGAAGAATCAAGGCTCTCCACCAGGATGTTGTCAACAAGATCGCCGCCGGCGAGATCATCGTTGCCCCTGTCCACGCGCTGAAGGAGCTCATAGAAAACGCCGTGGACGCCGGCTCGACAGCGCTCGAGGTCCTGTGTAGAGACGGCGGCCTCAAGCTGCTGCAGATCACCGACAACGGCTGCGGCATCGACAGGGAGGACCTCCCGATCCTGTGTGAGCGCTTCACCACCTCCAAGCTCCAGACGTTTGAGGACCTGAGCTCCATCGCCACCTACGGCTTCCGTGGCGAGGCGCTGGCCAGCATCAGTCACATCGCCCACCTGACCGTCACCACCAAGACCAAGGACTCGGCCTGCGCCTGGAGGGCCCACTACGACGGCGGCCGCCTCGCTCCCGCCAAGCCCGGCCAGAGCGCCGAGCCCAAGGCCGTGGCCGGCCGCCAGGGCACCCAGATCACCGTCGAGGACCTGTTCTACAACGTGCCCAGCCGCCGCCGCGCCTTCCGCTCCGCCTCGGACGAGTACAACAAGATCATTGACATGGTCGGCCGCTACGCCGTCCACTGCCGCGCCGTCGCCTTCTCGTGCAAGAAGCACGGCGAGTCCACCACCAGCATCGCCGTCCAGGCCGCCGCCTCCGTCACCGACCGCATCCGCCAGATCCACGGCAGCGCCGTCGCCAACGAGCTGCTCGACTTCGAGACGGCTGACCCGCGCTGGGGCTTCGTCGCCCGCGGCTGGTGCACAAACGCAAACTACGGCGTCAAACGCACCACCCTGTTGCTCTTCATCAACAACCGCTGTGTCGAGTCTACAAACATCAAGAAGGCCGTCGAGCAGACCTACGCCGCCTTCCTGCCCAAGAACGGCCACCCTTTTCTTTATCTCAGCCTCGAGATAGACCCCCAGCGCGTCGACGTCAACGTCCACCCCACAAAGCGCGAGGTCAACTTCCTCAACGAGGACGAGATCATCCAAGCCGTTTGTGAGCACCTGCGCGGCAGGCTTGCCGCCGTCGACACCAGCCGCACCTTCAAAACCCAGACCCTTCTCCCTGCCGCAGGCTCCTCAACCGCTGGAGGAGATCTTTACACCCCTGCCCCTCCTCGGAGAGATGCAGGCGCCACGCCCTCGCTGTCTAGCGGCAAGAAGGCCACTCCGGCCCCTGTCCGGACCTACGAGAACAACCTGGTGCGGACAGACACCAACATGCGCAAGATCACGAGCATGCTGCCCCCGGCCAGCCGTCCGCCACGAGCAGCGGCGGCGGCCGTCGGAGGTCACAAGGACAACCGCCCCGACGCCACCGCCTCGGGCACGACGGGCTCGGCGGCGTCGGCGGTGCCCGAGACCATAGAGTACGAGACGGTCAGCCGCGCCGTGAGCCCGATGAAGCTGGCCTCGGTCAAGGAGCTCCGCGTGGCGGTGCGCGACGACATGCACCGGGGCCTCGCCGACGTGCTGGCCGGCCACACCTTCGTGGGCGTTGTCGACGAGCGCCGCCGCCTCGCCGCCGTCCAGGGCGGCGTCCGGCTCTACCTGGTCGACTACGGCCGCGCCTGCTTCGAGTACTTCTACCAGCTCGGCCTGACCGACTTTGGCAACATGGGCGCCATCCGCTTCGCCCACCCGCTCGACCTGCGCGACCTGGTCCGCGCCGCCGCCGCACGCCAGCAGCAACAAGGCGGTGACGGCAGTGAAATAAACGTCGACGCCGTCGTGGAGGCGGTCGTCGAGCGGCTCGTCGCCATGCGCGAGATGCTGCTCGAGTACTTCTCGCTCGAGGTCACCCCGACGGGCGAGCTGGTCAGCATCCCTCTACTCATCAGGGGCTACACCCCGCCGCTCGCCAAGCTGCCCCACTTCCTCCTGCGCCTGGGCCCCCACGTCGTCAACTGGCAGGACGAGAAGGAGTGCTTCGACTCGTTCCTGCGCGAGCTGGCGTCCTTCTACGTCCCTGAACAGCTACCGCCGCCGAGCCAGTCCCGGCCCCTGAATGAGCCAGGTGGTGGCGGTGGTGGTCAAGCTGGAGGCAGCTCGGCCAGCGGCGGAGGGGACGTGGCCGAGGGAGAAGACGGCGAGATCGAGAAGAGACGAAAGGAGATACGCTGGGCGGTCGAGCACATCTTCTTCCCGGCCTTCAAAGCCCGGCTGGTCGCTACCAACACGCTAATGCAGAGTGGTGTCCTCGAGGTCGCCAACCTAAAGGGGCTTTACAGGGTGTTTGAGAGGTGTTGAGGAACGCTGTATTCTCGTGTTATTTGTAGCGCTGGTACAACATTTTTTGTCACATACTGGACTTTTTTTTTGCCCTCCGTATAGAAAGAAAAAAAAAAACACATCCCTTCCTCCCAACCCGACCATGCTGATCGCGGCAAATCATCAAAAATGTTCCTATTGGTCTATTCCTCGGCGCAAGCAACCAACCCGCGAGATGGAAAGTCTAGGAGCCATCCCAGCAAGGGCAAGGGATATTAATGTACAGTTTTTTCAGTAGGGATGTTCTGGAGCCTCATGTTTTGCCTCAGAACTGCCCCCTTTCCACCTTCTCCCTTTTTCTAGCGATACTCCTCGGGCATAAAATCGAGTCCAACGAGTTTATTTCCCGTTGTCCCAATCAGGGTTCTAGTTTCGTGGAAACGTTCACAATGTTAGCATGATAGAACAAATCATTGGTCATTTGAGTAGACAGGCACAAAACCGCCATGGAAATATAACGGTCGCTATGGCGATAGTTTGCTTACCTTCTTCAGAATTACGAGTCCCTCTAGAGAGTGGTTGAGGCTGATGTACTCCTCGTCCTCGAGCTCGGCGCGCTCTCCATAGGCCAGGAGCACGGGCGTGCTCTGCGTCTGCCATCCAGTGATGGTCTTGGGGCGACCCGCCTGGCCGACCACGTCGACGGCCTGGCCGACGCGGACGTTGACGGTCAGCGGCTGCAGGTTCTCGTCGAGCGTGACGAGGAAGCGCGGGTGCATGGCCGTGACGAGGAAGTAAAGGAGGTAGTGCGAGTCCGAGGTGATGAAACTCTTGGCGTCGATCATGGCCACCAGCACGGCGAGCAGGCCGGCGGCCGCGACCCTCGACAGGACCTGGCGGTCTGTGTGGAAGGGGCTGATGGACAGGGTGCCCTTGCCCATGTGCAGCAGGCCCTGGGCGATCCTGACCATGAACAGGGAGTCCTGGTCGCGGTGGTAGTAGCTGGCGAGCTGCCTGAGCAGCTGCGCCAGGCGCGCGTTGTTGGTGCCGGCGCCCAGTAGACCCATGGCGAAGATGGCGTTTATGGCCACCTCGTTGTCGTTGTCGTGCGAATACCTCGAGAGCGTGTCGTAGACCTTCATCTGCGGGTTGCTGGGGCTGACGAGTCCCATGGCCAGGGGCACCGCCCGCCGGATATTGGCCTCGCCGTAGTGCATCAGGTGGCCGAACTGGCGGAGCACCATCTCCTGACCGACGTCCTCACCCATGGCTATCAGGCCTATGCCGATGACGGCGTAGGCCTGCAGCAGCTCATCGCCCTTCTTCTCCTCCGTCTCCTCTAGGTGGTCGTTGCAGAGATGCAGGAGCTCTTGGATCTTGAGCACGGCGCCAGTGCCGGCCCAGGCGCAGATCTCGGCCAGAACAGCCGTGGGCTTGGCGGCCGGGTGGTCGACTGCCTTGAGCGTCTCTAAGATCACGTCCACCTCCTCTTGGCGGCCGAAGAAGAGCAGGCCCAGGCCCAGGGCGAGGAAGCGGGTCCACTTGTCCGTCAGCTGCGTCTTGCGCTCGTCGTCCAGCAGTGTCGTGACGATGGCCTCGCTGACTTCGGCATGCGATGACCCAACAAAGATCAGACCGCAAGCCAGGGCGGCCATTGCCGAAATTTGCATCTCCTGTGACGAGTCGGTGATGACGGGCAACAGCTTGTCCAGCAGCTCCTCCTTATTAGAGCCGGCGTACGAGAGGCCCAAGCCCATAATGGATGCCGTCCTGATGAGCGGGTTTTTGTGCTCCAGCTTGTCGGTGTCACTGAGCAATGCCATTGCCGGCTCAGAGTCAAGACGGACGCCCGAGTTCATGATGCCAATAGCAAGCATGGCGCCAGCCTGGATCTGCTCCTCCTCAGCATACGTATACTTGTCGATCTTGTCGAGACCGTTCTCGATGTCCCACAGCAGCAGGTTGCCCATGGAGGCGACCGTTGACATCATACCTGAGTCCTTGGTCTTCCACACCCAGCTCTCCTTGTCGTCGACCAGCATCATCTTGTCGTTACCAAAGCCAGCGTTGACGAAGGCGTTGACAAAGGCGGCGGCCAGGTTGTGGCGCGCAGAGTCCAGGTTGGTCATCCCGGCAACGCGGCTGCTCTCCAGGTGGCTCTTGTAGATGTCCTCGGTTGTCTTGGGCTCGAGAATGTTCAGCTCCTTGCCCAGGGCCCGGAAGTGCTCCGAGAGCCGAATGTTGCACAAGCTCTCAGTGAGCTCCTGGTTCTCCTCTGTCTCCGGGTAGGGCAGCCATATCTTCTGGCGCGCAATGAGGAAGGCAAGCTGCCTCTTGACGGGTTTGTCCTGGATCTTGTCGAAGTCCTCGTGGATCATGTCCATGTCGTTGAGCCGGATGGCCAGGACCATGGCCTGCGTGTGCTGCTTGTACTGCTTGTAGATATCGTGCGCCACCTTGAGGAACTGCTCGTTCTCAGGGTAGGTCAGGAGATTGACCATGGAGACCATGTACAGGCACACCCTGGCGTACGTGTCCTCGTCGACAAACTTGGGCAGCTGCTCGATGATTTCGAGCTCGCTCATCAGGTCGACGGCGTCGGCCTCGGCGTTGCTCTTCAGGAACAGAGGCACGAGCAGCAGTGCGAGGTCGACGAGGTCCGTTGTCGACTCCTCGGCTGTGATGCGCTTGCCAAACACCTCGCCGATCTCGAGGGCAAGATGACGCACGTACTCGTGGCCCCACGAGCCGATGTCCTGCGTCGGGGCAAGCAGGCGGTACTTGAGCGTGTCCTGGCGGTCCTCGTCCGAGAAGGTCATGCCAATGACGGAGAGGACATCGGCCAGCGAGGTCTTGTCGTCGCCGGCGGGCCACGTCTCGTGCAGCTTCGTCATGGTCTCGTAGTGGGGCCTGAGGAACTTCAGCGGCTTGGGCACGGCGGTCATAGACGACGTGGACGTTTTGATGAAGTTCTTCATGGCCTCGAGCGCTGGCTTGTATAGGGAGGCATCGGACTCCTGTATGTTTGGTCAGCAGCCGTCCACCACCGCGTCGTCGTCCATTCCAAAAAGCGCCGCGGCGGCAACGCAGTTCTGTTCCGTTCCCTTGCGCGGCGCCGCGGCGGGGGTGTTTCCTGCCTACCGTGAGCCTCTCCACCAGCATCTCGAGCTCATTTTTCAGCTGCTGGTCTTCCTCGCTCAGCTCCTCGGCGGCTGCGGGCAGTGGTCTGGTAAGTAACACGGAGCGCAAAGTGTGCAGGACGAGGGGGTGGTGGGGAAGACGAACAGTCGATGATCTTCTCGTCCTCCTTCTTGCCGTTCAGCAACGGCTTCCCGTCCTTGTCGGTCTTGGCATCCTCGGGTTTCTCCACCGCCTTTCCCTTGCCCTTGTCGGCGGCCCGGGGGCTGTCGGGGTCCGGCGCCATGATGATGGTAGCTGGGCTGGTAGCAAAAGTCGGGCGCGGGCTGCGCGGCGAAGAAGCGGTAGCGGCGGCAGGGGCGGGTGTGCACAGCGGGAGTGAGGCGAATTCTGCCAGTCGCTTTTTGGCGGGGGGCGGGCTGCGCGGGCCGATTGAAGGTACTGCCGTGTCGCCGCGGGATCGCGAGCGTCTGTTGGTGGATGGGTGTTGGTGGTTGACCGGTTCGATGATGGTGGAGGTGGGATTTCGACAGAGGTCCGCGCAGCCTTTAGCTTGCTTTGTCGTCTTGAGTTGCTGTGCGGGTGCTTGGTCCTGCTCTGCTAGGCTGCGAGCTCCTGCGCGGCTCGCAATCCCACTAGCGCGGCTAATAAAATGTGGGGTCAAGATCCACAAAATCCCTTGTTGGCCGCCTAAGCTCTCTGGAGGCAAGGTCTCTTGCGAGTGTCTTGCCTTGGTGGCTCGAATAATTCAAGTCTCTCTGATTCTGTCTTGTTCACAAGATAAATTATCCATCTCGAGACTTTCTGACCAAGGAGGCCCCTCTCCGACTTACCTTGAAATGCGTATCTTATAAAGTAATTATAGGTAGGTATTATTGTGCAACTCTGTTGGGAGCATCTTATTTTGTAAACTGTGCTGCATTACCCTTGTCTCTTCATCGCTTTTCACGGTTCTTTTTCCCACCTCATCCAATACGCTCAAGTGAAACAAGCAAAGCCTTCCCAAATTCCCAATTATGGGCTTAGGTCTATTCCTGGCTGCCCGTCGAGTTGACGGCTTCATTGTGGAGTGTAGATGGAGTGTATGTTTAAACAGAGAATTACGTATTTACAATCGCGATACCTCTCGTAAAGGAGACTTGTGCTCCCTGGCCAGGTATAAGTGCCAGGCACACGGTGCGGTCTCGCTTCCCGAGCTCGCAGTCATGCATCTACGGCAATCAACCATATGAAGATCGAGAAACCCCTCCCTGCCCTTTGGCCAATCACATGAGGTCCCAATGGTCGATGTGCAAATGTCCGCTTTACTGGCGTGGAAAAACGTCCCGCCCGTGGCTGAATGTGTGCGCCATGAGCTGAGCTTGCCGGGCGTGCACGCGCCACCTACGGGAAAGAAGATCTAATCATATCTTATCCATCTTATCTCTGGTGGGTCCCTCTGCACCCCTCCTCCCACGACGTCGTCCCCCGAAATTTTTGGTGGGGGTTGTTCTTCGCGACGGGGACAAAAAGCACAAGCTGGTGAAAGAGGCCGGAATCAAAGGTTCTCAGGCTTGGAAACGCACCTATATTCTGGTCTGTCACAGTCGCAAAGATGAAACTCGACTCCAAGGCAATGCGCCATCTGACGTCTGAGGACTGGCGAGTCCTCACGGCTGTAAGTCTGTCCGGCTCCTGATGCTTTGGTATCGCGACCTGCCTAGGTAGGTGCGCCTGCTTGCCCTGCGAAATACCACGGAGTCGGGCACCTGTCTGACAACACTCCTCCGCCTACCTCCGTCACAGGTCGAAACATGCAGCAAGGGCCATGAGCTCGTCCCGACGCCCATGATCGAGAAGACGGCCCACCTCCGGGGCGGCAGCAGCGGCGCGCGCAGGAGCATCTCCAACCTCGCCAAGGTCGGCCTGATCGCGCGCGTCAAGGAGGCCAAGTACGATGGCTACCGCCTCACCTACGGCGGGCTCGACTACCTGGCCCTGCACGCCCACTCGGCCAAGAAGGCCGTCTACTCGGTCGGCACCCGCATCGGCGTCGGCAAGGAGAGCGATATCATGGTCGTCGCCGACGACACGGGCGCCCAGCGCGTCCTCAAGATCCACCGCCTGGGCCGCATCTCCTTCCGCACCGTCAAGGCCAACCGCGACTACCTGAAGAGGACCCGCGCCAACCAGGGGTCCGGCTCCTGGATGTACCTGTCCCGCCTCGCCGCCATGAAGGAGTACGCCTTCATGCGCGCCCTCTGCGACGAGGGCTTCCCCGTCCCGGAGCCCCTGGCCCAGTCTCGCCACACCATCGTCATGTCCCTGATCGACGCCCACCCGCTGCGCCAGATCTCCTCGGTCCCGGACCCGGCTGCCCTGTACGCCGAGCTCATGATGCTTATCCTGCGCCTGGCAAGGCACGGCCTCATCCACGGCGACTTCAACGAGTTCAACATCCTGATAAAGGAGGAGAAGGCGCCCGCTCCCGACTCGCCGCCGAGCCCGGACGCGGGTGACGGTGGCGCCGACGACGAGGCCGCCTCCCGCATGCTGCTCTCCCCAGTCATCATCGACTTTCCGCAGATGGTCTCGATGGAACACGCAAACGCCGAGATGTATTTCGACCGCGACGTTGCTTGCATCAAGCGATTTTTTCAGCGTCGATTCCACTTCTCCAGCGACGAGCCGGGCCCCTTTTTTAAAGATGCAAAGAAGTCGGTCGGCGCCGGCGGGGCCCGGCGCCTCGACGCCGCCGTAGAGGCATCCGGCTTTACCAAGAAGATGCTCAAGGATCTCGAGGCGGCCATGCAGGAGCAGCTGGCTTCTAGGGGGGATGAGAAAGCCCGTGCTGATGAAAACGGCGACGACGAATATGATGAGGATGAGTACTCCGAGAACGAGCTCCAGTCCGACGGCGATGATGATAATGATGATGATGATGATGATGAAGAGAGATATGAGGGTGAGGATGCGGATGGAGAGAAGATACCAGGAAAGAAACCAACACCATCCCAGGAATCAAATGCCACAGATGCCGCTTCTAAAAACCTGGAAAAAGCAACAGAACAGCTAGCAATCAAGGGAGGCGATGGTCCACCATGAGGATAGATACCGCCTATCTCGGTGGTGGGTAGCTCAATTTGAATTGCCAGCTTGGATGCGTTTTTCTCAAGCAATGTGTAATGGCCAAGCTCTGCATTGCACACCTCCTTCCCATCCACATCTCCGTTGACATCTCGTCCAAGGATGCAGCTTGGTCAAGTGCTCATCCTGCCTCGCAATGAAATCACCTGCAGAATCCGACGCAGCATTGTGTCCGTTCCATTTAGAATGCAATTTCTGAATCAATTACAAGGAGAGAACTGAATCTATCTAACGGTCCTGATCGGGTCGAGGACCAGAGTCCGTGGAGGTACAGGGAATGAAATCAACCGAGAATAAGAATGCGCCCACATCGACCATACCTGCTCCAGAGGCTGAAAGATCCCGCCATGGATGTATAAGCTATGATGCGTGCTAACAATCTCGCAGAAGAAAATCAGTCCGAGAATGGATGCAAACAATGGCTCGCCCTATACATGCTAAGTCCTGTGCCGTATCGAATCTAATATAAAGGGATGAAAGGAGCCACAAGACAAATTAAAAGACTGAGCGAGCCGAGGCACATGATTGAGCGGGGCGAAAGACGCTGTGCGCTGAGGCGGACGAGCTCAAGCCTTCTCCTTCTTGACCGAAGGCGACGAGTTGGCAGTCTCGTTGACCGTCGGCGAAGAATCGACCACAGTCAATCCCTCGTCACCGGAGCCATCGTCCGAGGTGACAGTAGGGGGCGCGGTCGAGTTTTGCCTGTTTCAAGGTTAGTAGTCTGACAACTGCCAGAAGCTGTCGTCTTCCTCCGGGATGGAATCGTACTGGTGAACACCACGACCCATTCCCTGCGACCCATGACCACCATAGCTTCCATGGCCGTTGCCGGAGCGGAACGACGAGGTGTAGCTACGGCCATGTTAGCCCATCTTTCCGCATTGACCAGCAACGCATTTGAGGCCAGTCAAACTCACCTGCCGCCAGCCGATCCGGAGCGTCGCATATCAAAGATACCGCGACCCTGCTGGTACATCGTGGGGTTCATGCCAACAGCATGGGTGCCGTAGGCGCCGATGTTGTACTCGTTTGTGCGGTACTGGCGACGCTCGGCCGTGACACGCTTCAGCTCTTTCTGAGCCGGCGTGTCCGCGTAGCGGACCTGCATCTCCTGGACATGGGCATCACCGCCAAGCTTCATGCCGTTGTAGTCCTTGATGATCCGCTCGCAGATGTCGCGGGTCTCGAAGCTACGGGGCGTATCAGTACAGCTGCAGGAAAGAAAAGATGGGGGGAAACACCGAGGGTAGGGTCGGAGCCTCTTACCGCGCGAAGCCGACGCCACGGCTGTTGCCGTTGGAATCACGCAGGATCTTCGAGCTCGCAATTTGGTACGGGCTGAAGATCTGGATGAGCATCTGTGGAGTGCCTGTGTGAGAACATACACCCAGTCAAGGTCAAAGGAGGATAAGATGTCATACGGGCTCGGTGATGTCCTTTGGAAGGTTCGAGATGTAGAGGTTCGTGGACATCTCATCTCCCTCAGCCTTGAGGCGTGCGTTGAAGCTCTCCTGAAGGTGGATGTCAGCATGACGAGCTAATTGCAGTGCGCGGACATTGGGCGGCAAGAGGAGACACGTACCCGAGCGAAGCCAACCTCGTATCCGAGGCGGTAGAAGCCGCGGATGCACCGCTCCGAGTCCCGGACGCTCTTGAATTTGGCAAAGCCAAATCTAAATCGCAGTCAGCAAGTGAAGATAGAGATCACCAAAGAGTTGTACCTACCCCTTGCATGCGCCCGTCGAGGTGTCGATGATTGCCTTGGACTGGTCAACCTCGCCAAATCGCTCGGCATATTTCTGGAGGAGCTCATCGTCCGTGGTGGGGTGGAGACCACGAATGTACACATTCTTGTTGCCAGGGATGCGGTTGTCAAGACACTGCTCGAGCGTCTTGACATGGTCGGTGAACACAGCCGGCACGGCGCGAGGAATGGCCGGGGGATCCGTTAGGATCCGGTCAATCTCAGGATCGTTAGCGGCGGTGGTAGCCTTGACGGCGGGGGCTTGAGGAATGACGGCAACGCCAAAGGCCTGCTGAGGGGATGGTGTCGTGTAGCTCGACCGCTCAGCGGATGCCACACGGGTGACATTGCTTCGATCTCCGGCAGTTCCGAAGAAGGGGGTATGTGGAGCCGACTCGGTAGCCGAGGTCGAGTACGAGCCACGGCGGTTCTCGAGGGTTGGGAGCTCACGAGGGACCTGTGCGGCAACGCCTCCACGACCCGGAGTGTAGGGCTGAAGCATGGCGTGGTGACTTCCCATGGTGTACTGCGGCGCGGCAGTGTACGGCATGGTCATGTTGTCTCCATAGGTCGCCGCCGCCATATGGGCAGTGTATGGGTGAACCTGGCCGAAAGAGTTGGCAAACATCATGCTGCCATCAGAGCCGCCCATGGAGGTCGGAGGCTGGATGAAAGTAGCAGCGCCGGGGAGCGAGAGAGTGCCGAAATGTTGCACAAACTGGCCCATGTTGTCGGCCATGGCAGCTCCGCCTGGAACATTCATGTGAGATCCGTCCGGGTAGCCCTGGGGAATGCCGCCGGGCCGGCGGCCGTGATCGACATAAGTGGACGACATGGCTGGGTCAGGGGAAATAGAGGTCAGTCTTTGCTTCCAAGCTCAAGGCTCCAGGACACACTCTTCTGGTGGCACGAAAGCAGCCCGGGTGGATCTGGGTCTGTATGTGCTCCAACAACAGGGGGGGGGGGGGGGGCGCGGTGGAAAAAGAATCAAATGGTAAAAACGAGAATGATAATCTAGGACCAACTGATCCCATAAATCCGAGTAGGCAAGTGATAAACGGCCTACTTGAATCGGGGCCGACGATGACTTCGCCTCCCCTGGTTAAATAGTCGAAGTCCACGCTTGAGGCGCTGATGGCACGCCTCCGGGAAGAGAAGGGGCGTTCGCCACGACGATGGCCGCAAGCAGCACAGAGGGCTCCCCCGCATCCGCAGGCCATGTTGATGATACTTGACTGTGTTGAGACGCTTGTCTGGATGGAGGACCAGAGAAGGAAAGTATCAACCTGTGTATGTAGAGGGTCGTCGAAGTTGAGTGCGGGGAGCAAGCAAGGAGTGAGTTGCGTCGACTGGCGGGCTGCGAACCTGGAAGTAAAGCCGGCGAAAGTCAGGGGCTAGGCATGTCGAGGGCACGCGCGGCGGTGCTCGAGCAAGCAAGCAGGCGGAAAACAGGCATGGAACGTTGGGCGTCAACAGTAGAACATACCTGGAGCGGAGAGTGCTGAGACCAAAGACTCGAAGGACCGGAGGACAGGACAGCTTGCGGCAGGCGAGGAAACTTCAAAGTTGGAAATATTAGTACCAAAGACTCAGTGTGATGAAGCGAGTGCTGGGGGAGTAAATGGATAGGTCAAGCTATCAAGCAAGAGGAAGTGCAAGAGATCGTGATGGCGTTGTTGGGCGTTCGGTGGTGATGCTGTGATGGACCAAAAGCGAAGAGGAGTGAACGTGTTTGTCTGGAGAGGAGAGAAAAGAATGGGGTTTTGACGGGCTCGAGGAAAACAAACACGTACCTGGCAGGTGGAAGCTAGCGAGGCTCGGAAGCTACAGTCTGAGTCTGGCCGGAAGGAATTTTCATACGGCCGGAGGCGAGCCTGCCTACTTGCATGGAACGCAACGCAAGGAAGAACAAAAGAATATAGTAATAGAAAGCAGGTGCTAGTTAAGGAGATGCAGAGTTAGCAGGTGAAGCACGTCCCAGTCTTGTCGCCTGTCGGGGGTGTTCTGTAGACGAGCGTTGGGGAAGTGGGAGGTGAGAGAACTGTGAGCCCGGACCCAAGAAGTAGGAACGGGGCCAGAGTGAAAATTTGAGCAGAATGGTAGGTGCCACCCAGGCGGGCAGGCGCAAATGTTCATGGGTGGTGTAGGGTGAGGGGCAGGCAGGCGGGAGCGGCGGTCTCTCTCGTAGCTAGGATGATGGTGAGGATGTGGAGGGAAGGTGCGTGGGGGGATGCTGGACAGCACTTAGCAGGGGGAGGTCTGGCTCTTCCAAGTGAAGCAATCGAGCCTACCGGGAGATGGAAAGAGATCAACTGCCTCCAATCGCACCTACCTAGCTGTTATAATACCTTAAGAATGGTGTATTCTATAAAGGCGCGCAGCGAGTATAGAAATGCTTCGTAAACGACGGAAGCTGATGGCGATGCTTGGTTGGGAAGGTTGCAGGCCAGAAGTGGTGTCGGGTGGAGTGGGAGGAAGAGTGGTGGAGGCGAGGAAAGGGAGGTTGAAGGTTGAAGGTAGGTGGGAGGTGGAAGCGGGCCGTCTGTGGTGCCTTCCCTCGACGGTTGGTTCTTTCTTAGGGCCAACGTCTGATGGGAGACTGGCTGCGGAACTGATATCAGAGAGGGGTGTGAGGATTTTTCCGCCCCGCCCATAGTCGGATGATAATAGATCAAGGTGCTCGCCGTCGAGGAAGGAGCGAGCACCTATTCGCGTGGGCGAGCGCATGGGGGTGGGTGCATCACACGTATCCCACCCCCTTTCAAGCGGGCGAGGCCAATGCCATGAGCCGCGCGCTGGAGGGGCAACCTCAGCGAATACCACATGGCGGCTCCACGGGAGAGGTATCGTGCCCAGGGAAGCAAGAACAATTCTCATCAGGGACACCTCTCGAATTGTCGCCATTGGTTCGTCTGCGTGGATCTGGTATAACGTTGTCGTAGCCTTGCCCTCGACGGGACCTAGGCTCAATATAATGGCCGATATGACGAACAAGTAAGGGGCATAGTTGTCCGAACCATCCTGCCTACCGTGGCAAGGTTGCTCGGTCGACACAGCGACTCTAAAAAGAGAACCAAGGGACCTGGGGATCGAATAGTTTTTTGCTGGACTAGACAGGTACCTAGGTAGGTACCTGTTTAATACACAGCCGCCCATTCACTGACACGGTTGTAAGGGACAACCGCGTCAGGGGTTCAGACTTAGGTAAATAGGCGCAGCTGAACGTCAACTCAATCGACATAGCAAATATGGGGGGGGGGAGAATGTTCTTGGATCGATACGTTAGAGATCTTACGACCCCTGAGGCGTCGCTGGCGTTGCAGTGCTACGAAATCCCCTCGATTAGCCAAGCCCGCGATTAACTACCTACTTAGGTATGTTGCCAGTCCAACAAATAATGTTTATGTCCAGGAACACCGCGACCAGCCAGCCAGCTCATCGCACCCCCAACACATCTCGAAGCGCCGATTATGAAACAGGGGTAGAATAGGAGAGTATAGAACCCAGGGGGCCAAATGTGACAGAAAGATCTAGAGCTGACTGGATAAAAGTGCATACGTATAACCAAGAAAGAGGGTCGCAGAATGCTCTATGTACCCTTTGAAATTCGTGAATGCGTCATCGTAAAAAAAAAAAAAAAAAAATCCCACCAGGGGCAAAGCAGCACAGAATCGGGTCGAGTGATCCATTCAAGACCAGACGTCCTCCTGTGGCGTGGCAGAAGTGGCTCGTCAGTAACCTGTCTAGAGTTGGGCTCAAAGCAAAAGGAAAAGTGGGGCATACCTGGTACTGGTTGGCTGCCCTCATGTTCTTTACGATCTCCTCGGCCTTGGCCTCAGTGATGCCGCGCTGCTCGGCCAATATCTGCGCCAGGACTGCGTTGACTTCGCGAGCCATGTTTGCGGCGTCGCCGCACACGTAGATGTATGCCTTTTGAGCCAAGAGGTCATTGATCTCCTTTGCCATCTCCTTGAGACGGTGCTGGACGTAAACCTTCTTTGGGCCCTGTCTCGAGAAGGCGGTGACGAGCTCGAACTTGTCGCCGAGGGCCTTCTTATACTCCTGCAGAGCACACGAGGTGACGTTAGCCAGACTGTCGCAAATGGGGATCCAATGGCAAAGTGCGTGGGCCGTGACTATACATACCTCCCACTCGGACTCGTAGATGAAATCTTCCGCAGGTTTCCGGCAACCAAAAAACAGTATCGTCTTGCCAACGTCCAGTCCGTTCTCGGCCTGCTTGGCGCGCTCTTGAACGAAGCCCCTGAATGGGGCGACACCGGTACCGGGGCCAATGAGAATAACAGGCTTGGACGAGTCCGAGGGCAGCTTGAAGTTTGAGTGACGGACGTGAACGGGCATGTGGATGCCGTCGTACTTGTTCCGCGGGCCAGTGATCTCGTACGTCCGGCCGAACGGCTCCGGGTTCGGGTCACCATTCTGCTTCTGCTTCAGGGCGAGGAGGTAGTTGGTAGCAACACCACGGAAGGGATCATCACGGCCGGGGATCATCTGCTTCTCGACGACAGCAGTGATGGAGATCATCTTGGGCTGAACAAGGGATGAGGACGAAATGGAGTAGTAACGGGGCTGCAGCTTAGTGATACCCTCGATGAAAGCCGAGAACGGGATTTTGGTCCATTTCTGGCCCTTGCCGACGACGTGAAGAACCCTGGCGATGTTCAGATGATGCTTGGTGATCTTGTCCTGGAAGTAGTCCTTGTCGCCACCGAGCTTGGTCATCTCGGCCTTGACGGCGTCGTTCGGGGCGAATGCAGCAAGAGTGGCGACGAACTGGCGCGACACGGGAGCACAAATCTCCATATGGTAGCGGACAATAGCATCGTAGGTGGTAGGGGCTGGGAAGGGAACCTTGGCGGTCGGCTCCAGAGCCTTGACGCTGACAACAGTATGGCGCTTGTCGGCAAGTCCAGTGACTTCCAGGAAGCGGTCCACCTCTTCGCCCGGATTCGTAGGCCACACAGCGATATGGTCGCCGGTCTGGTATGTGAGGTTGGTTCCGCTGACGTCGACATCGATGTGCAGGCAGTTTCTGTCCTTGACGTTGAAGAGCTCGTATGACTTGGAGATAGGCGCGATGTAGGGGTTGTGGGCATTGAATGGGCCCTTGGCGGCGCCGTCGAGATGCATCTTGTTTGGCTCGCCCAGGTAGACCTCTGGGGAGTCAGCGGTCAGGCCCTCGCGGTCGACAACGCTGAAAATGGGCTCGTACACGGCCTCGCGCTCTTCCAGGCCCATTTTCTCGGCGAGTGCGGCCCACATGGGGTCCTTCCAGGCCAGAAAATCCTCCTCCATGGTGCCGGCGCCGTCGTCGCCCTCGCCGGCCTCGCCGATGCGGTGGGCGCCCATCTTCTCGAGGGCTTTGGTAACGTTGCGGACCATGGAGTTGTAGTGTTCGTACGTGTTGTTCCCGAGGCCAAAGGCGACAAAGTTGAGGTTGCCCAGAGCGGGCTCGTTGCTCTCGCTGAAGGACACATCCTCGCCCGTGATGAACTCGTAGAAGTCGACGGCGTTGTCCGTAGGCTCGCCCTCGCCGTAGGTGGCAAGGACAAACATGACGATCTTGTCGCTGGGGAAGGCGTCGAGGTTGTCGTAGTCGTAGTCCTCTAGATCGGCGACCATGGTCTCGAGCCCGAAGCGGCTCTTGCCCTCCTTGGCGAGCCTGGAGGCATAGTCCTCAGCGGTTCCGGTCTGGGAGCCGTAGAAGATGACGCAGTTTTTGCCCGACTCCTCCATCTTCTCCAGGATGTTTCTTGTCTTGCCGGCCTTGAGGCCATTGGCGCCCGCGAACGAGTTGGCATATGGATCTTTGGCGACGCCCCAGTACTTGCCCTTGGTGAAGTAGGCGACGGTGCCGCAGAGGATGATGCCCAGGACAATGATGTCCAGCGTATCGAGTTCGGCCATCTTGGCTGTTAGCAGGCGGTCTGCTGGCGATGGGGGCTGAGGGGGTGGGGGGGAGTCCGGGATGTGCGGCGGGAGAGAAAGATGTGCCTCTTATCTGAGCCCTATAAAAGCGCCCAGAAAGTCGGTGCCGGACCTTTTGGAATGAATCCGACGGCGAGGTCGGACAGGGCTCGGGGTGGAGAGTGGGACACCCAGGTAGTAAAAAGCCTTGGGCCCACGAGAAAATTGATGACCCGATCCAATGATGGGGCTTGGGGCACCCCCACCCAGGTCAGAAAAGTGGCCACGACTCGGCAAGCCCTCAATCCAGTCCGGCAGGTGCACGAAGCCACATGTGCGTTTGCGGAACACCGCCGAAGCCTTCGACACGAACAGCACACGGGCTAGCGATCTTTAGCAGGTATTTCACTTTTGATTGACGTCCCGTCGTCTGAATCGCGTCGGGTGTCAGTGGGAGTTTGAACTTGAAGCAAATGGCACAGCATAGGATCATGTGATGATGATGGCCTGCCGATTATTCTCTCCCTTGGCCGGGGCAATCAATGATCCGCCTGGGAGCTGAGGTAGACGGCACGAGATTCATCGGGCTGCCGAAGAAAGCTACACTCGAAGAAGGTATCAAGACAAGACCGTTCAAATCAAATGCACGCGGTATGCGACCCGGAGCCAGGAAGGGCCCGAGGTCCGGACTTCCATCGTCGGGAGCCCGTATCCCGGTTCTCGAATTCCCAAAGAGCGCGTCAAGTTGCCACAAACCTTCCGTTGTTAGGCTTCTCCCAGATGGGCGCTTCGAGAAGGCCTAATTGTTTGACCTTCGGCTCTGGCCGGGCGGCGGAGGATCGGCTCATTCTCGCACCAAGGCAGGGCGGGTGGACAGCCGGCTCACGCAGGAAGGGACAGGGGTTGGGGCAAGTAAAGTCCGTTTGTTTCCCGACCCCGAACTCCACGTGCCCGCCTCGATGTAGAAAGCCGAGAGGAGCGCGGTCTTGGAGGCACATGCATTAACGGATCCCAGCCGCAAGCGTAGGAAGATTGAAGTGGCTCTGAACACTAGATTATTCGTTGGCACATCGTGGCACGGAACTATATGACCTGGGGCCTTGCATTGGGCTCGTGTCGGGGCTTTGCTTGGCTGCCGGGCGGCATGGCCTCAGAGCACCCATTCATACTCTCCAATCCGGCCTGCTCCCAGCGGACCGACTCGAATACACAGACCTGCGAATCGCCGCCCGGGCACGGCCAATGCTAACACTAGGCCACGCCGTTTAGTTTTCGGATGCGTTGGCTATCTCTAAGTCGAGTATGTAGACCTGCCTGTGCCTAGGTATCAACTAAATTCGGAAAAGCCTTTATTTTTCTCTCGCTCTTGTTTCCCTTTGCCCCACATCATCACTGCCCCTAGTCTTTTGCAGCAAGATTTTTGCTCGTGGTCGATATATCACGTAACCTGGACAAGATCTTCGTTTGATATTTCTAACCCAGGCGTGCCAGGCTTCAGCCCCCGCGACCCTGAGGTGGCCAGTCGGGCGGGCCCGGTTCCTGCGCCAATCCTGCCGGCCCGACCAATTCAATTGATCCCCCTTTTGGCCTGCTCCATTCATATTTACAGTCCCGATTACGATTACGATAGGTACATGCGAGCTGCTAAATCCCCCTGTCTGCTTGGGAGAGACCCTCGGCGCCGACAAGCTACGTGTATGTTGGACAAGGAAGCACTCCAAAGAGGGCCGGGCCTCCCGGAGACGACCAGCTCCAGGGTGGCGACGCGGGCGCCGTGGGATAGATGGCAAGTGGGTTGCTTCGTGGGCCCAGCAGGCTTGGTGAAGCTGGTCGCCATGTGCGAGCCCCTGAACACACGCAATTTGGTCGTGGGAGGGCATTGAAGAAGCTATCTGGGGTTCCTCACGCGCCTGAGACTTTTGAATAGAAACATGGATGTGGACATGGGCGCTGGGACAGGGTGCCACGCTCAGCACAGGACATGGTACCTAAATAGAAACGAACCGGAGAGGACCGAGGCCGGGTCGCGGGATCCAATGGCCGCACACCCACGCTGCTGTGCTGCGTCGGTCGATCAATTGTTGGATGGACGCATGCAACGAATCCCCTCAACCGACGTAGGTCCAGCGACCCCTAACGTCAGACGGTATCGATCGGCACGATGCATTCGCTCTCGGGAAAAGCTTGCGCTTACGTACGTGCAAATGGCTGGCGTCTGTCCAGCCAGGCCCCTCCAAGCCACTGATGATCGATCCGCATGGGCCGCTCGCTCCCACCCTGACGGCCCCTCTGATAGGCTGGACCAACCCCGTGGCCCTTGCAGGAGGCCAGGACTTGAGAAAGAAAGCAACCTAGCACCAAGTCCTCCGAGGCTCAGAGCAGGCGGCAGCAAATGGAGATTGGAGCGGCGACATGGGACGTGCAGATCAGATTTGATGCTTTGGGCGGCTGGGGTTTTCTCCCTTTTGCCAGCAGACTCCAGGCGGCCTGTGCCTCGTTTCTCTTGGTTTGATCGTTCTGCATCCGCGTCGACTGCCGGCTGCCCGCCTGATTGCCTGCGGCCCTGACGCAGCACGACTGCGCCCATCCTGGAACCGGATCATGGGAGTTGAGACGGCGCGAAAATGGGTAGGTTCTGTTGCCGACACGCGCGAATGACACTGCCAATGACGCTGCCCTCGCGCGCCATGTGCCCGCTCTGCATGCCGTCGCGCCCGTGGCTGCCCCCCTCCCCCCTCCTTCTCCCGCTGGGCGCCTGCCCGCCCAGGCTGGCTGGCCTCATGTAAGCTTCCGGGCTGTCGGGTCTAGCCGCTCTGCCCTCGGCCGCGGCGCTTCGAGCGCCCTGGGGGCCGGCCGAACATTGTGTGCCGTGCACGGGACGCTGCAAGATTAGCAGCCCGCGCGGTGTTTCACAAGGGCGTCTA
>JNVV01000003.1:2518811-2538176 GCA_000733355.1 Falciphora oryzae
GAGCGAGGGGGCACGGGGAGCTAGGTTTGCGGGCGGGCTGTCATCCAGACATCCAATCGGTCGATTCATGCTGACTTGCGGCACGCACTTGCCCGCACACAGCTCCGTCTCAGGCGCTGCCAGACCACGCACCCGACCCATTGAAGTTTTCGCCCCGAGCCGTCACCCGCCTTGACGAGGAGGATGAAGACGCCTGGGACCAGACCCTGAGGCCATTTGCCTTCGACTTCCCCCAGCACCACCCTCGCCTCATCGCCCACTCGCGGGAGTCGTCCATCGAGAAGATCATCGCCCAGCAACAGCAGCAGCAACTGAACCAAGGCGGGCGTGCGCCCTCGCCCGCCGGCCCCTCCGTCCCACCGGTCTCGTCCCCCGTCTCGGCCCTTTCGTCCCCGCGACTCCACGGTGCTGCCGCGCGACCTGGCGCTGCCATCGGCGGAGTTCTTGAACGAGCCGTCGATCCCAAAGCCGCTACCTACGGCCACCACCGCCAGACCTCTATTGTCCATGGGATCCAGCACTCGAGGAATGGAAGTCTGGGCAGCACCGCGTCCAGCCCCCTGAGCCCCCAGATGATTGCCGCCGCCGGCGCTGCCTTCTCGCCGGACAGGCCCGACATGAATCCGTATGGCTTCGCCGACCCCGACTCGTCCTCCCTCTCATCCCGCCCCTCCACCACGGCCTCGGGGACCACTCTGGTCGGCAGTCCCAATGTCCCCGAAAGGACCTCGTCCGTCGCCGATGCTGGCTCCCATGCTCCGGCCCACAGGAAGCCGGAGCGTGTGCACAGCGGCAGAACGAAGCGGCACCACGCCCAGCACCCCTCACACTCGTCCCGCCACAAGGACGATCAGAAGACGGTGGGCGGCTATGCCATGCATGTCTTGTTCACCTCTGTAAGACCGCGCCATCCACTGTCCGCCCTCTCAGCAGGCGAGGCCACCCGCTGATGCAAACGGACTGACTGACGCCGCCCGACTGTGGTAGTTTATCGCTCAAGCCGAGGAGAAGCTCAATGAGTGCATCGCTTCCCATCCCTCTGACCCGGAGCCCCAGGTTGAGCAGATCTGTGGGCCCGGCGCCGACTCTGCGTTTGACCAACTGATAGTGGCCCTCGGCCACATCGCAAAGCAGAAGCCGAAGGCATTGATAGACTCTATGATGCTGTGGAGGAAGAGCAAGAGCGACGCCGCGGGGGACGCGCGCAAGCAGCTCCAGCAATCCAAGACCTCCCAGCCAGGCGGTCCTCTGCTGAGGCGGAACACGGAGCCCCTGCAGCCGTCGTCGGGAGGCGGCAATATCGCCGGCGACGGCGGCGTGTTGCTCGCGACCAAGCAGGAGTACGTCACCCAGACGGAGCGCCGGTCCAGCGTCTCTACATACCTGCTGTGCCGCGTCCTCCTCGAGGTGATCAGCCAGAGCAATCTCAGCCTCATCACGCCCGAGATGGAGGATAAACTGGAGGACATCATTTTCAGCCAGCTGAAGGTCGCCGACACGGAGCAGCTGATGATATCGCCCCTCAAGCTCGCAAACTGGAACATCTTTGCACAGTTGCTCGGCGTCATGAGTGATATCAACTTCACAGGTGTGGCGAATCGCTTCATACAAGACCTGGATCGCTCACTCCAGGAGCTCGGCTCTAGGGGCTCGACTTTGCCGTCGCGGGAGGAGATCGAAGGCGGCATCGAGCTGGTTTTGGGTGGTATGAAGCACCTCAAGATCGCCCTCTCTCCCGAGGAGGCATGGGAGAAATCGTGCGAGTTCATGAGCGCGCTGGGCAGGCTGTTTGCCAAATCTCATGGCCAGAAGATCAAGTCGTCGTTCTGCCAGATCCTGGAGATGTTGCTACTTCCCATCGCCGCCAAAGCCACAAACATCCATTTCACACATCCCAAGTGGGCTGACGTCCTGACCACCATCAGCCCGCGCCTAGCTCAGATGTTCGTCAAGCCCCGTCACTGGTACTACTCGTTCCCCCTCACGGCTACGATGCTCTGCGTGTCGTCTCCCGAGACATTTTCTAGTCAGTGGCTTCAGCTGGTCTATCCCCTCCAGCCCAAGCTGAAGGACCGATACACCAAGCCGCTCTGCTTGCAGGTCATCTCGAGGCTGCTATGGACCTATCTATACCGCACCACCGACTCTCCCAACGCGACGACCCGGAAGTTAGACGAAGTGCTAAAGCTTGTTTTGCCCACAACGGCCAAACGGACCGCTATTTCGACGGACACGACAGTCTCGGAGCCCCTGATCCAGATCATCAGGATAATAGGCTTCAAGCACCCCGAGTTCTGTTTCAAGACAATCATTTTCCCACTGGTGAATGCCGACCTCTTCTCGTCCAACAAGGAGCTGAAGGTGGAGAATCTCGACCCGGACAAGATCGTCATCGGCATCAGAGCCTTCCTGGCCGTGATGACAGACCTCGAAAGAGGCGAGCTAGGGAGGCCACCTTTCCCCCAGTACTACCCAGTACCGTCTCCGCCCGACCGGGCCACGCCAGCATCCCCGGCAGCAATCGTATCGTTTAGTGGCGGCGCGCCTGGAAGCCCGCTTGAAGCACCCCCTGTCGACGAAGGTCCGCCTCGCCGCGTCATGACGGCCGTCCTGAGCGAATCTGTCCGAGACTACTATGTCAGGTTCTGCGAAATCCTTGGCAAGATCACGATTATTTGCGACAACACATTCGGGGGACAGGCCGCGCTTGACGAGAAATTCAACTCGCCGACGCCAAAGACGCCGATCGCGGACACGTTCACCTTCTCGCGACGCGACGAGCACCAGAACCCCTCGGACCACAAGCAGGCGTTCTATGAGCTGCTTCATGTTGCCGTTCAAGCACTGCCCCGGTGTCTCGCGGTCGACATCCCCTTCAACTCGCTGATTAACCTGCTGTGTACTGGGACAGCCCACGTGCAGTACAATATTGCCGAGTCGTCGGCCACCTCCTTGAAAGCCATTGCGCGCCAGTCACACGCCCAGCAGGTCACGATGGGATTCTCCAGGTTCATTTTCAACTTCGATGATAGGTACTCGACCATGTCAGACGGTGGTATGCTTGGCGCGGCACACATCGAAAACACGCTGAGGCTCTATGTGGAGCTTCTGCACATATGGATCGAGGAGATCCGACAAAAGACCAAGAACGCAGCTGGCGGTGACCTGGTCGCGCCTGACAAGCGAGGCATGAAGCTTGACTTGTCGAGCATCTGGGCCGAGGTTGATCAAGTGGAGGCGCACGGACTGTTCTTCCTCTGCTCTCAGTCGCGCAGAGTCCGCGCCTTTTCTATCACCGTTCTTCGTCTGATCACCGAGTTCGACACGGCCCTGGGCAAGTCAACGTCTGACGACAAGGACGGCGTCAGGCTTATCGATGTGCTCGAGAATGATTACGCGCGGGTCATGAGCTTCAACGACGAGCATCTATCGGTTGCCGAAAGGAGCCGGCTCCAGAGAGGCATGCAAGACAGTAGCAACCACGGGCTGATCAAACTTTGCTCTAGCGACGTCTCGTACGACACGACCCTCTGGTTCAAAGCGTTCCCTCACCTCATTCGGGTGGCTTACGATCGTTGTCCGTTCGCCATCGCCATCGGCCGGGACTTGATCTGCAACCGGATCCTCCAGATGTACAAGGCGATTACCCTTCTGTCGGAGCCAAGCAGAGGCCTCTACTTCGGCTCCGATCCAGGCAGTGCCCGTGCAGCGGGGAGGACTCCAACTACGCAACCGGAACTCGTCATCGAGCAGTGGAAGCTGTACCTCGTCTTTGCCTGCACGACAATGGCGGACCCCGGCACTCTACCACAGCCCAAACCTCCCCAGGGGACACAGCACGGGCGCAAGGGCTCGAACAAGATGTCTGCAACGACCGACAAGATTGTCACGGCTCGGGTCCTCTTCAAGTATCTAACTCCCATGCTCTCCGTGTCGTCCGCCTCCGTCAGGGAAGCCGTCGTGGTAGCGATGGGATCCATAAATCTATACATCTATCGTACGCTCCTGGAGGAGCTGCAGGGACATGTGTCCAGGTGCAATGACGAAGCCAGGGCCCGGATCCACCAGCGGACCAACAGCAGCCCCCGTCGAAACAGCAAGATGGACCTGCTCAGAACCGAGATAACGCACGTCTACAAGCTCACTTCGCACTTCCTCAAGGACTCGTCTGTGATACAGGACGATTGGATCCTCAGCAACCTCGTGACATACGCCAAAGACCTCAAGCTTTTTCTCATGGATGGCGAGGTCCAGATGGACTGGGAGTTCCAGAAGCTGAGGCGCCACTATTGTGGGCTGGTCGAGGAGTTGTTTGAGGGTGTCAAACGGACCAAGGACCCGACGCGATGGATGACATTCGAGGCTCGCAAGTCTGCATTTGCTCTGATGGAGGACTGGTGCGGCTTTTCTCCAAACCAGTCGCACATACGACATCGCGAGGACACCATGAGGCAGTCGATAATTGACCAGCAGTCCCTCGGCGAGCGAGGCACTCTGAGCGCGGCCATGGAGATCGAGAAGCGGAACCTCCGGACAGCGGCACTGAGTGCCATGGCTGCACTCTGCGGCGGCCCCATCAGCGTTACTACCGAGAGTGGCGTCTCACTCCAGTTCGACCTCCGCAGAATGCTCGGCTGGATCGAGTCCATCTTTACGACACCCAAAGGCAACGATCGCATGAAGGTCACTGGCAGGCGCGCGCTCAAAAACCTGATTGTCCACAACCAGGAGTACCCATACCTCCTAGAGCACTGTATTGGGCGGTGTTACCTCGCGGACGTGCCCAAGGTGCTCGAAAGCTACTTCAGTGTCATTACCGAGGTGCTGCTCGGGTACCCCGAGTACCCGGCATCGTTCTGGAAGCTTCTCCCTCTGTGCTTGTTCACGCTGGGCAACGATCAGAGCGATATCAGGACCAAATCAGCCCGTATCCTGAGGGCACTCGAGGAACGCCAGCAGCCCAGCCGTAGCTCCAAGCTCCAAGACTTCGACATCAGCATTTCGGACAAAACCAAGGCAGTCTACAAACTGGCGCAGTATAAGATCTCAGAGAGGCTCTCAAAACAGTATACAGAGCTGGCCTTCTACTTCTTCTCAGAGCTCTCGCTCTACTTCAAGGAGCTCCAGCCCGGCGCGCAGAGGAACATGGTGGCCGTGGTACTGCCGTGGATCCAGTCGATCGAGCTCAAAGTCGACCCCAACGGCGGGCCCGTAGCACAATCCTACATGCTCCTAGCAAACCTCTTGGAGATCACTGTCAAGGCCAGTTCCGCGCTTCACAACGAGGTACAAGCGCTCTGGCAGGCATTGGCGACTGGGCCACACCCCGGCAACGTTAGGCTTGTCCTGGACTTCATTATGTCGCTATGCCTGGAGCGCAGAGAGCAGAACTTTGTCGAGTACGCTAAGCAGATAGTAGTATTCCTTGCGAGCACCAACAGCAGCCCGGGACAGAAGGTGGTTGAGTTCCTCCTGCTACAGATCACGCCCAAGGCCATGGTCCCGAACGAGAAGCGGGAGACGATACCGCCCCCGTCTGACATCGGCCTGCTTCCATACTGTGCCGACCTCTCCGACACGCTCCCTATCGGCACAAAGCAGGCAGGCTTCTCACTTGGCCAGCTGTCCATGATACTGCTTGTGGATCTCATGGTGTCTCCGGTCAAGATCGTGCCAGACAACGTACCGGTGCTGCTACAGGCAGTTACCGTGCTGTGGGACCACTACACCCCGCTAGTCCAGGAGCAAGCCCGTGAAATGCTCGTGCACCTCATCCATGAGCTTGTCATCTCAAAGCTGGACGATGCAACACCTTCGTCCGCTCGGAAACCCATAGAGGATTTGATTGACCTCATCCGCAGTCATGACAAGCTTGTCGTGTGGAATTATGAAGACAGCAACGGGAAAGTCGATGGTCCGGACCATAACGTGCCTCCAAGCATGGAGTATTTGGCAGCCGAGCTGGTCAAGACCTTCGAGGCGATATTCGCGGGCATCAAGGAGCAGTGGGCTCGGCAGTCACTGACGTGGGCAACATCGTGCCCGGTGCGACACTTGGCCTGCCGGTCCTTCCAGATCTTCCGCTGCATTCAAACGTCCCTCGACCAGTTCATGCTCGGCGACATGCTGGCCAGGCTCTCCAATACCATCGCCGACGAGGACCCGGAGATCCAGACTTTCGCCATGGAGATCCTGACCACATTGAAAACGCTCATCTCGAGCCTCGATGCCGACAAGCTCGCCGCATTTCCGCAGTTGTTCTGGACCACCTGTGCCTGTCTCGAGTCTATCAACGAGAGGGAGTTCCTTGGCGGTGTGGAGATGCTCAACGAGTTTCTGGACAAGCTGGACTTTTCCTCTCCCAGCGTGCAACGGCTGCTCCTGGATGGTCGGCCGCCTAAATGGGACGGCTACTTCGAGGGTCTGCAGCCACTGCTATACAAGGGTCTCCGATCTTCCGTCTGCCTCGAGGCCACCCTCGCCACTCTCGACAGGCTGGCTCTCCTCCAGGGTGACCTGATTGGGGATGAGTGTAGCATTTTCTTCACGATTGCGGCTAATCTTCCCAGGTTCCTGCATGCCATGGACCAACCACGGCCACTGGACGAGTCGGTCGCTAGGACCGCCGAGGTTCTGCGCGGCGTTGCTGTCGAGAACAACCACTCGCCCGTCGCACTCGTTCTGACCGGGTTCCTCTCGGGCAACTACCAGACTGGGAAAGAGCTGATACAGGCAACCTTCTCGGCTTTCAAGGAGTCATTCTCTGCTCAGCTGGACTTCAGGATGATTGTCATGATTATGGGCTTCCTGACCAACCGGATATCCTGGGTCAAAATCAAGACGATGAAGGTGCTACATGTCATCATCTCCGAGATCGACATGAGGCGACCAGACATTGCTGGCCACGGGTCTGACCTGCTCTCCCCTCTTCTCAGGCTGCTCCAGACGGAGTATTGCATGGAAGCCCTGCATGTCCTAGACAACATAATGAACATATCGGGCTCATCCATGGACAACCAGCATCTTCGGATGAGTATGACCAGGCCCACTTCAAAAGCCGCACGGAAGGAGTACGAACGAACGCAGAGTCTGTTTGGGATACCGGAGGAGTCGGGCTGGGCAATCCCAATGCCGGCCAAAAAGACGGACTCGACACGAGCCAATATCCATACGGCCTTCTACATGTGCCAGAGCGTCGGGGGCGCAATGACCGACGTCACGCCGACGCCCGAGGTCGAGTTCCACGCCGACGAGTTCCCCTACGGCTACTTCCCGTCGGAGAGGACCGAGACAATGATGTCAGACGAGGCGCGCGGAGACGGTAACGCGGGCGACCTGGTTATGAAACTCGACAGCCTCGACGATTTCTTTGACGACCTGACGGCGAGTCCGCCGAGCGAGGGCCGGTCCTCTCACACGATAACCGAGCTGGCACCGGCGGACAACTACGAGATAGGCGCGCAGCTGTACGACGAGCAGGTGCTCCCCATACTCCACCAGGCATCCACCAACAACTCATTCCAGAACGGGTTCGTGGACAGGTCGTCGCCACATCCCAGAGACGGCGGTGGCGGGCACACCAACATGATGACGCCTGGCGCCTTCAGCTTCGGGCAGTCTTCGCCGTCGGCGGGCCGGCCGGCGCTGCACTCGAGGTCGATCACGTCCCCGTCGGCGCCGGCGTCGTACCAACCGAACCTGGGCGAGATCACGTCCGACGACGAGCTGTTTTCGGACGGAGATGACGAGCGGCCCAACACCGGGGCCGGGGGCGAGGGCTCCTTCTTCCTTGAGAACATGGTCAAGCCGCTCGCCCAAAGCACGAGGACCCGAATGCGGCGGCTGACGGGCAGCGGGAGGACGCGCGAAGAGCGGCAGCAGTACGTAGATTTGATACGATCAGATCGAGCGGGCGGGCCCCCTCCGCAGGTGCCCAAGCTTCCAAGCTCCTACCTGCGGGGAGGCTCGCCGTCATCGACGGACATGGTTTGATAAACGAGGAAATGAAATGAATAGAGTTGCCAAGAGAAGGAAGCACGGGGGATTTGCGCTTGTTTTTTCTTCTACGTCGATTTGATGATACGATACCCTCGCTAGTTACAGTCTTACTTGAGCGTTCATGTTCACATGTACGGCGTCCAATACGCTTACTGTTGCAATAGAATATCTAGGTGCCTATTTAAGAGTCTTTGGGCAGACTGTTTCGGGATGAAAACATGTGATTACAGACGCGGGGACGTTTTCGATATCACACAAAGAGACCCGAACGTCCCTCGAGAGCGCAGCGGTTTGTTTACCTTGATTGCCGCGTCTCTGGCACTTGGAGGTCATAGTGTCTCTTGATGCGGCAGACGCCAACACGGTTGTGTTTGAATCGAGGCGGACCTGTTCTGAGGAGTTTACGAGGATATCACGAACCCTTGCCAGGGACGTATCAGCATCTTAGCTCCAAAATAATCAGATAACAGCTTGATGGATTCGTCAAGACCAACCCTTGTAACACCTCAAATATCCAGAATAAAGATACTGTCTATCTTGACGATGGCGCGCTGCCCCTGGGCGTATGGCCCAATTTTTATTAGCCGATATCGAGCCAAAGGGGTGTACTTCGTGGTAGAGTTGAGTGCGGTTTGCTGCCTCGGAGGAGCGTATCTAGACAGACTCTAGTAGCGATATCTAGACGGCCTCTAATAGCGATATCTAGACGGCCTCTAGTAGCGATATCTAGTCGAGTAATCTGAGAGCAGTTGATCACATTAGCAACTATGTCTGTATGGGGAAGGTGGCGTGCATGTGCTCTCGGCAAAAGTACTCACCCTTGGGGCTGACGACCAGACCGCGCCCCTTCTTTGCACCACGGTAAATCGTCTCGATGATGTCGATAAGCTCTTGCTTCTCCTCAAGCTGTCGCGTTTCCACCAGGATGGGTATGTTAGCAGTCAAGGCGGGCTGGGGAGCTGGTGCGCAGACTCGGCGCATATGGGCAATAAGAAATATCGACAGGAAACGTACCACGAGGGTAAGCTTGTTGTTGTTGCCTGTGCCAAAGTCGCACATGATGTGCTTGTTGCGGAAGAAGAACATGACGGTCATGGGGTCGTAGAGCTCGTACATCTGGTTGAAGTCCGGGACCTGGTCGATGTCGCAGACGTAGACGGCGGCGAAGTTCTTGACCTTGTCGGCGATCTTGAAGAGCACCTCGTCCATCTTCATGCAGTCCGGGTCGCCGTCGCGCCCGAAGCGGATCACGACCAGGCGCTCGTCCTCGGACAGGATCGCCTGGTCGACGTGCCACGCCGTGTTGAGATGGGGGAGAACGACGGAGCCCATGGTCGCTGCTGGTGCTGGTCTCGTTTCGAACGAATCCGTGCCGTGTGGAAGCGTCGTCGTGTGATTGTCTAGGAGTACCCAAGAGGTAGGTTGGGTGGTGGGTGAATTCAGCCGCGCTCCCTGTCGGGTCTTGGTACGTCAGAGTCGGATGCCGCGAGTGGGTTGGATGAAATATGGGGGAAGTGGTTCTCACCCCTGCCTGCTGCCGGGTGGAGCCAATCGCGCCGCCTGCGTGTCTGTGCCAAGGCGCTAAGAGAGCAGCAAAGAAAAGGCGGGGAGGGGGCCTCTAATGGCAGTATTTCTGACCGCTTAATTATTTCCGTCGCGCAGAGCTTTAGCGCATCACGCCGACTTGACAGGGGGTTCGTCTGGTTTTGCCCACCTCAAGGATGCACATTCACCACTAAAAAGAGCATCGACAACCAATTCGAAGCCGGTATCATGGGGAAACGGGCGTCGCGCGGGGCTCCCCCAAATTCCAATTCCCGGAAGCGGGTGAAGGTAGCGCATGAGGCGCCGACTTGTGAGGATGTCACAACGAGCCGCCAGCTCCGCCAACTCCTTGCCTTTGAACCGGACCTGGGAAAGGCCGGGCACGGTGCGAATGACCCGATATGAACCACGCCCCTCAAGCGCAGCAGGCCGGCGCGATCCCCGGCTAACTTTTTGGATAGGACTGCAGTCTTTCAAGGTCTTCCTCGACAACTTCAGCAACCAATCCTCCCCCGAACGACTTGACATTCTATCGCAGTACCTGCAGGCCTCTGCCCCCAAAAACCATGAAGACCCCGATGCTGTCTACCTGGAGGATATCATGGCCACGTGGGACTATGCCACTCAGATGGGCAACGAGGACATCCTGTCAGCCGTCGCCGTCGTCCTCGCGCTCCTTCTCAAAGCCCTCTCCGAAATCCTGGACCTGCGGCCCCAGGGGCTAGGGATTTGTCGGACTCTGCTCCAGAAGCGCCAGCTTGAGCTTCTGGCTAAGAATTTGTCGGCAGATAAGGCCAAGGGCTACATAATATCTCCAACACTGCGCTTGGTGCGCGAGGCCGTCTGCTTCGACGGCGGCGCCCTCTCGAGAGCCTTCTTCCGCGCCAGGAAGTATACATACGACTCCCTAACCAGGAACATGAGAATCAAGTTTCTCGGCGGGGGTGTCGAGGACAGCAGGCGGACTTCTTCCCGGACCAACGCCATTCGCCTCCTTATGAGCTCACTGAAGTTTCTCCACTGGGAAGCCAAGAGGGAGCTATTGTACGAGAGGGACCTCGCTGCCGCCTTGACGAGCTCCATCAAGGATGACCCGCCCTACCTGGTCCTAGAGGTGCTGGACGGCTTGAAAGCTCATGTTCTCATGGACAAGCAACTGCCTGTCGAGACCAAATCAAAGCTGCTGAACACTACTCTGCTCACGCGCCTTGCTCTGCTGTATACTTACAGCCACACAACACCTGGCGACACAGAAACACGGCCTGTTGACGACGCAGCCCACGAGTTTCTCATGACTGTATGTACGTCATCGGAGTCTGGGGTTCTGCGGCCCGAGTTCGGCCTGTATCCCAAAGGTATCGACCCCAGTAACGACCAGCTGCACGACTCCGCTACTAGATCCGACGTCAGCCTGGATCGCATCGTCTGGGCAGACAAGTTCAAGGAGGATGTTCCTGTCCACAACACCACCCTTTCCGAGTTTATCAAGACTCTACGTCCATGGACCAGCTCGAAGCAAAGCGAGCTCATAATAGCCATTTTCCGCACCGCGCCGGAACTGGTTGCCGACTACTTTTTGAGTAAAAGAGACTTTACCTTCGAGCCAAAGCTCTCGGCGACATGGATAGGGTATGCCGCCCTGCTATTTAACACAGTGCAACTCCCTTTGCCTTCCTTCTTTGGCAGCAGGGCCGGGTTCTCTCCTCTGCCGCCTCCAATATCTCTGGTACTGGACAACATCCTGCCATTACCTGTGAGCCAGAAGGTCCTCGTCAGGTGTTTGTCACACGAATCAAAGCTGGTCTCGTTCTTCGCCACCCGCCTGCTCGTGCTCGCTCTCCAGAAGCTGGAGATGGCCTTGCAGATGATGCAAAAGGCCTCCTCAACTCTCGGACCTCTCTGGTCTGAGGCCGCAAGGAAGCTCACGGACGAATTTTCGCAGCGGTGTCCGGACCTGAAGTACGTCACCACAGCCTTCCGCGGGATCCCCGAAGAGGACTTGCTCTCCCGAGAGGCTGCCAGTCGGCTGCTCCGTCTCTACTACCACGTCATTCCTCAAGTTGCTCTCCTGGCCAAGTTCGATGTATCACCCCTCCTGGTCAACGCCATAAAGCGATTCGATGGGCAAGGCAGGTCAACCCAAGATCAAGCACTTGCCCTAGTGGAGCTTGAGAATCTCGTCGCAATCGCCAAATCTTCACCCGGAATGCGATGGTTTGCCAAGGTGGAGAGCCCATCCTTGTCGCCTTTCACGTCGCTCCTCAAGGTATACCTTGACACCCCGGAGGGCATTCTTCCCGAGACCCTGGAGAGTACCTTAGCGTTCGTGGCGAACGAACACGAGATCTTCCTTTCTGAGGATCAAGGCGGCTTTACCTTACGCCACCTGTTCGTGACGCTCAATAGGCTACATGCCAGGGTTTCACTAACATCCAGCGCGGAGTTCTGGGGGTTCCTGGATAATTGTTTGCAGCGATGTTCGGCAACTCCTATACGTTACATTGAACTGGTGCAGGAGCTGGCTCCAAACACCAAGACGAGCCCGCTCACTGCGACCATAAACGAGCAGCTGCCGTTCATCGTGCGGTCTGGAGACTCGTCGGTCTTGGCTGTTGTCAAAGAGTTTGTGTCGGTCTACACAACGGTTGCTCGCGCAGCGAACGAGCATGAGCCACTTCTCAAGGCACTGCAGAAGCCCGTTGGAGCGGCCTTCATCCGGAAGATGGATACCGATGCAGGCCCCAAAGCACCATCACCCGAGTCGCCGGCTACGCCAGAGGCCGGGGCTGCCACCGAGGCCGCCAGCCACCCATCTCCAGAGGATCATAAATCATACGAAGCTCTGAGTAGCCTGGCGGCCGATTCAGAAATACCCGAGCCAGATAACCCGGCATTACTGAGATGGACGACGCGCAGCGCAGGGGAAATCATCGACGAGGGATATGCTTCGTCCCTAGTCGCCCTGCTCTCGTCATCCCACACCAGTATCCGAAAAGAGGCTCTGACCAATATCTTTAAAATGGCAGGGAAGATCAAGGAGTCATCGCACGAGGAGAAGGACCAGGTTTGGCTGCTCCTCGTTGAGCTTGCCGAGTCATGCAAGACGGAGGTCGATAAAGGCCCTGTGCCGGGTCAGATTGTGGCTTTCGCCCGGCGCGTGCTTGACGTGTTGAAGAACCCGCTGCACTGCCTGTACGACAAGGTCAACACATTTCTGACCCGGGGCCCCGTGTGGAGCCTGGACAGATTTCCTCTGCTCCACGAGGTTCTGCAGGAAGCGCCGAGTCGCGACGATTCGTACTATGCGTCGGTTTCGTGGCTGTTAGGATACCTCCTGGAGAGCCTCCGCACGCCTGCGGACCTAGCCCTCTTCCACAAGCGCAGGGTGTACGAGCGTATTCTGTCGCTGGCGAGCAACAGCTACATGCGGCTGCCTCTCCGGTCGCTGCTCCTGAGAATCGTATACAGGACGACGTGCCTGGAGGGAGGGAGCACCACCCTCATCACGAGGTTCGGGGTCATCAGCTGGCTGGAGGCGCAGCGGGCACAACGCAGTTCCGCCGTCGAATCAGAGCTGCTGAAGGCGTTGCAGCAGAGGATCTGGGACACGTGCGACCAGGAACGCATTCAGGAATGGAGCAGAAAGGGCATCACAATGGTTGTTGACGACTGGGAGCTCTAGGTGTTCTTGTTGCATGGCTATACTGGCTTGTATAGGTATTCGTGTTTATTTTGGGAATGATATCCCCGGAGTTCTCATTTCTGCTTCTCTCTCTCCTTTTGTTATTGGAATTGCGAGACACTTGCCAATATCGTGTATGCTGCAAGACAATTCCCTTTTTTGGGGAGGAGATGTGGTGGGCACACGTAAGAGGCGGATGGATTGAGGCGCTTTCAAAACTTGAATTATTCCTGTGTCCAGGCCAGTTTTGTTGGTCGGTCGAACTGGAGGTGTTCCGATACCGATGCCCGTTTGCGGCAGGCAGCACGTAAACAGTGTCATTTGACCCCGGGCTGGGCCTTTCTTGGTAACCCATCCAGTTCGGGCATCGAGGGATGTGGAGAGACCAACCACGTATGGTACCCATAGCAAAAGCAACAGGCAGGGAGTGGAAAGAATAGGGGAAAAAAGAAGGAAAAAATATCCCTACCCTAACGGTTCATTGGTTCGGTGTACGGAGCAAGTACAGTCATCAATCAGCTGGGCTTTGTTGGGTACCTAGACCAGGTCACCAAGACCGTGCGGAGAGCTGGGCACCTTGGGTTACTGGCTGTGCAGCTCAATCTCCACTGGGTTGCCTGCCTCCAGAAAAGAAGCCAACCCCATGCATGCCGCCGCAGGGAAAAAAGGTCGGGTTAGCCCACGCACACACCACCCGACGGACCCTGCCTGGGACAAGCCCAGCACAGACAGCGGTGCAACCACCAAGCAGAAGGCCCTCAACCAACCTGGTGCGCACATTTGCGATCTCGTGCCTCCAAACCTGCACCACAACAAGCGACGGAAACCTCCAGCCAACGGCTCTGAAAAACCACTGCTCCTAGACTTTAGTTTACTGCCAACCGGCCTTTACCTTTTTTGTATCATTTGCAACTCCCAACCCATTTCTCCTGGTCCCGTCGACGGCTCTGTTGCGCCGGCGATTGGCGTCTTGGACGTCTTCCACACCTACCCACCCTTGCACCTGCGACGACGTAACCTCAAGCCTCTCCCGCACCGCTAAACAAGATCAAAAAACGAACAAAAAAAAAAATACTCAAAGAACAGCCACACACGCACCTCTGGGGAGTAGCAGCAACCGTCTGTTGACCCAGCTCGACTTGGTTTCTCGCCTCATCTTTGTGGACGGGCCAGCTCCGTGCCGCACGAGTGGGCGGCCAATTCGCTCGCGCAATCTCTGCCACGACACCCGACGTCGACGTACCTCTGCCCACCTTGACTTCCATCTTTCCATCCTATCTACCCAACCACGAACTTGTTGCTGCCGCAGCCACACGGCAAACAGTCCGCTGCTTGATCCCACATACGCACAAGGCACAAACGGGCCTGTATTATGGCCGTCCGCTACACCGAGGAGGCTCTCCTACACCTCCGACTATCGCCATTATGTGTCCGGCCACCGACACTACCGCCTGCTGAGGAGTGGATGGGGTGTGTTTGCTTTTGTTCTCCCATCGTCCCCCCTTTCCCTCTCCATTAGCCTCGATACGGTCCTCGGTGGCTGGTCCTGCCATCCGTTGTCGTTACACGAGCTTCGCTGCGGAGTAGTGCTCCCAACTAACTAACATACTCGCAGTCCTCCTCCAGAGCTCCTGCGGACCCCCAAGACAACGGAGAGACCCAAATCTTTTGAAAACCCCCTGGTTGACCAGACGAACCGTAGACAAGGAGTCGACCGGCTTGGTTCCCGCAACAACGCCAGTACGTTACAGCTCCGTGCCCCCAAGAGTTCCTCCATCCTTTTCACCGCCATAAAATAGGAGTCTCGGCCGCTTACCAGACGGACAGATCCAGAAGATATCATTCTCGGCCCCCCTAGGACAAGCTTCGCATCGGCAACAACTCGTTTAAATAACAAGTTGGGTGAGAATGACAAGGTCACGCGAGACCAGGAGCCTCGAGACCGCTTCAACAACCTCAGAGCCCGCGAGCCCGACAGCTCAGACGACCGCGGTGGCGATCGACTGCGGGACGGCAGGTCCAACTTCCGGAGGCGCGATGACCGCGACCAGGACAGCGACGGTTGGAGCACTGTGAGGCCGCGCAAGAGCTTTGGGCACGAAGGCACCGAGCGCTTCCAACACGGTCGGGCCGCATTCCGCGCCGATCACTTTAGGGACGATCGCAAGCAGACGAGGGACAACAAGGACGATCCAGATGCGACGAAAGATCGCCCGCGCCGAAACTTTGACAGCCATGGGCGCGATCGGGATGGAGAAGACAACGAAACCTCGCGCTGGAATGGCCTGAACCGGAATCGGACTGACCCTTGGTCCAGAGACAACAACCACGAGGAGCGAGATCGCGGCGACCGGGGCGACCGAGGTGACCGGGGTGACCGGGGCGACAACCGGGGAGACCGCGACAGAACGTCTCAACGTGAGCGGATTGACCGCGCAAAGAGCTGGCGCGATCGTGCCCCGGATGACCATGGCCGCGAACGCAACTCGGACCGGAACTACGATCGTCGCCCCGACCGGGACCGCGACGGGCGTGCCGAACGCGAGCCCGAATGGCTTGATGAGCCGGCCGGCGAAAAGGCCGGCGGCCATACGGAGGAGGACTTCAAGAAGTTTATGGAGAGCATGAAGGCTGGCAAGGGAGGAGTCAAAAAGCCCGAGAACGGCAAGCCTTCACCAGAGGATGTTTCGGCCGCGAACGAGACCTCCACTGCCGGCCAGGACAGCACGTCCAACGCCGAGTCCGCCCCGCCAGTCAACAGCGGGCCGGACAAATTCTTTCTCAACTTCGCCGCCAGCGCCGGACTTGGTAGCGGCTTGGCCGAAGGTGACACCAAGAAGGACAGCACCCAGTCCAAGACGGCGAAGTCTTCCAGGTTCACGTCTTTTTTCTCGGCCCAAACCCAGGCGGAACCAGCTGCCACTGCCGCTATCGCTGGGCCTCCCTCGTCCGCGACCCCTCTCCATCTGGCTCTGGGACTGAACACGGGCCCCGCCACTGCTCCTCTTCCAGACACGGCCAAAAGCGCAACTGGGGGACAGGCTGATGTTGCGGAGAAGCAGGCGTTCATGGCACTGCTCCAGAAGCTTCAGCGTCAGACGCTTCAGAGCCCGAGCACGGCATCGCCGCCTGGGACGACCCCTGTTCCCGAGACACCGCCGGTCCAGCTTCACCAGCAGCAACCACCGCCGCCATCTCAGAAGCCGGCACAGCAAATCCAACAACAGTTGCCACCGCATCTTCGAACTCAGGCGCAGTTCCCGCAACAGCCGCCACTCCCGCCGCAACAGCAGCAGCATGTTCAGCAGCCGCAGCAGCCCCTTCGCCCGCAACAGCAACAGCAGCAGCCGCTGTATCAGCAACAACAGCAACAACACCACCAGCTTCAGCTCCAGCACGCCATGCAAGATGCTCGGCAAAAGCCTGTCGGCATCTCTCCAGATGTGTTTCAACAGTACGGCGGGGACCGGCGCGGACCCCAGGCTCCAATGCAGGATATCGCCCCTCGCCCAATGCCCCCTACCCAGCCTCCTGTGACCCGTCCCGAGCAGATGCTCCAGGAGCTCGTAGAGCAGCGGCATCACACTCCCAGCCAGGGCAGCGGTCGCGAAATAACCCCTCAAGGCAACCCCCAGACGGAATTCCTCATGAAGCTCATGCAGAGGGCTCGTGCCGAGCCTGAGCCTCGGCGCACCGAAGAGCTGCTCATGCAGATGCCGCAGCCGCAGAAGCAGGCGGCCAACCTTCCCATGCTAGTGAACCGCGAGCTAGAATTCCAGCGCGAGCGTGGAGGCAGCGGCTCGCAGCAGCGTCCCATGCAACCTCCAGGAATGCCGGGACTGTATGAGGATCAGTTCCATCGCCCAGACGGCAGCGACGTACGCCTTCCCCGGCCCCAGGGTCAACCTCAACCCCAACAACCGACTCAGATCCTCCAGCGCCCGCCTCCGGGCTTGGATCACCAGCTCCACCCAGGCTTCATGCCAGGGGGAGGCCAGGTGCCTCCGCCTGGACAGCAGCGCGGACCCATGATTCCACCTCCTGGTCTTGTCGGCGGTCCCGGAGGTCCCGGAGGTCCGGGTGGACTGGGAGGCCCAGGAGGTCCGAATGTGCCCGTCAGCCCCAACCGACATATCCCGGGCATGTTCCCTCCCAACTTCCCGCATGGAGTGTTCCCTCCCGTTGAGGGATTGGCTGGCCCTCCCAGGATGCAACCACCCCCTGGATTCTTTGGTGGCCCGCCTCCACTGCCTGGACACCCCGCGTTCATGCCGCCCCCTGGCTTAGCTGCCTTCCAAGGAGGTCCTGATGGGATGCCTTTCGGGGCCGTTTTTGACGGACGCGGCATGCCGCCGCCACCGGGCGCTGGTGGTCAGTTCCGCCGTCCGTAAACAAACAAAAAGCAACATAGCGGCCTGTATGAACAGGCCATCATAAGGCTTCGAGCTGAACCGACTGCGATGGTATCGAGTCCCACTAGGACACGATTTTTGACGGGCATTATTAAGAGCTGCCCTTTGTTCCTTGCCCTCGAGGGGTGGAAGCCAAACTACAAACCATACACATTATTCCGGACCACGTTCCTCTACTCCCTTCTGAGTCTTTTTATGGGTCGCGAACCGGTAAATGTTCCACTATCGGGCCACGGGGGCGTGTTAGTTACTCCAAACCGCGTTGTATGAGCCCTGAACAAACCAACCATGGATGGTCTCGATTTTGTTGCGCCGCATCGGAGTAGGGGACGAAGCTGCGAATATCTTTATTGCCCCGTAATTTTGCGTCTTGTGTCTGCGTATCACCCTCTTCTTTCTTTTCTTCCCGCAACGAGGGTCGCTCGGTGAGGACCGGGCAGTGATGTTTATATACGCATAGGTTCAATCGATGATCCACCGACCTAAAAGGAACTCGGATTCGGCGTGGGTGATGCAGGGTCAGTAAACAAGGAATGGGCGGGCGGTGGTTTATCTTCACTTTTGTTTTATTTTTATTTTTTTATTTGGCAGAATCGGAGATTCTCCTCGCGCCCTCTCCTAGGCCCGTCATCCATTTCATAAGAAAAGCCATCCAACACGAGCTCAAATACCACCATTTCAAGCCCACAGACATCACATGCGTTCTCTTACACGCGCTCATCTACAAAAGGGATCCAAATGTGTATAGAATACCCCCCTGTTGGTGGTCAGCAAACAATGCCGGTTTGGTATCTTGGCATTACTATAGAGAAGAGTCCTGCTACGCCGAGGTATCTAGGAGATGAAATCACACAGACGCAAGGAAAAAAAAAAGTTCAGTCTCTCAAGAGGCGAGACCTGAACTCGAAGCCAAAAACAGATAAATCAGACCCAGAGACCTCCCAATAGGTATCCCATCGCCGCAAGCAAAAACAGCTGAACTCCGCCCGACGCTCGCTCTATGGGATATGAACATGGTGGTCGTGATTCATGACTTGCGCGGGGAAAAGGATATGATCGTTATTGGGAGGACAAGGTAAGGGAAAAAAAAAAAGTGAGTAGGTAGGTATGAAGCAGTAAGGAAAGGTGAACGATGGCTGTGCCCGAGTGCGGGACTTGTGTGTGGTAGCGATAGTGGTATCCGTGAAGATGTTGCGGTGAACGACAGTGGTGTCTGTGAAAGACGTGATAAAACGATGGTGGTGTCTGGGAAAAGACGAAGTAACGATAGTGATGTCTGAAAAGACGGTGTGAACGATAGTGGCGCCTGAAAAGGCAGAGGAAACGATGGTGATGCCTGAAAAGGCAGAGGAAACGATGGTGATGTCCGAAAAAGACGGCGTGAACGATGGTGGTGTCCGCATGAGACGTGGTGCAAACGATAGTGGTGGCCGAAGGACCGAGCAAACGGCGGTGGCGTCTAACAAGACGTGGTTGGTAAACGAGAGTGGTGCCAAAAAGACAGGCGGTATAAGAGCTGGAAAAGTGTTGAGGAAGACGTGTGATGTAAAAAGTCGAAAAAGTGTGGAGGTCGACAGTGGGTGGTGTAAGTCGTATGACTAGACCTAGGTCTCGGAAGGGTAGTCGCCGACTCCTCAAAAGACCATCATGTCAGACCAGGGCCGGACATGGCGACTTTCTTTTTTTTTTTTTTTTTTTTACGAGCTGGAGCCCGGGTTGGCGGCCCCG
>JNVV01000004.1:0-40935 GCA_000733355.1 Falciphora oryzae
CTGCCTCGCCTCGTTCGTGGTCGAACTGATTGACCTGCCGGATCCTCAATCAGTTCGATCGCGTTTCGTCCGTGCGCCCTCCCCGCACGGGCCGCCGCCTGGCCCGTTGCCAACCAGTTCGACTGGGACTGTTTGTGGCATAACAGTAAGGCATGTGGTCCTACCCTAGGTTCTCCGTACACCGTAGGTATATACCCGTAATTTGCAAAAAACGGTATGGTCCCCGTACTTTCGTATTCTAAGCTATTGTACGCAAACTACGCTATAGGAAGCAGTTGTACCCAATCCGTTTATTTATAATTAACGTAATAGCGAAAGTACTATTCTATGGTTTGGTTCGTTCGCTCGGTCTGTCCGTCTGTTTCCAAATGGTACGCTGTTAACAAAGCGTGCTCAGCTCCCAACCTAGATACGAGCGCGCGCTAAAACTTGCTTATAAATAGCTTATCCCTATTTGTGACGATGTGCTTTGGCATTCCGTGCTTTGCGATCACATGCCGGATAAAGACGTACGCTAATTCCGTAGCATCGCTTGCCTTTTTATAGGGTAAAAACAAAGCATATTTAGTAAGCCTATCCATTATTACTAGGATGCTATCATAACAGATATTCGTTAAAAGCTCCTTTAACCTTAATAGTTTAACGACGAAATTTGTTATAACATATTGCTATGCTTCGTTAAGCGCTAGCAAAGGTTGCAATAACCTATAAGGTTTATATCGGCTGGCTTTATTTTTTACGCAGCTTTTACAATCTTTAATTGCTTCCTATACTTCGGCTCGAATTCCGGTAAACCCGTAATATTATCGTAGCCTTTTTTATATTTTGGTCACTCCCTGGTGGCTATGGGCTAACTGCCCGTGGATTTGCTAAATCCTTTTAGAAGTCCATTCCTTTTATTTAGCTATTTTTGCTAATACCCGATATGCCGGGACCAAAAATCCGTTTGGGCTTTAAGCGAGTATTACATAAGTCTTTTTTGGAATATTAATTTCGTAATTTAATCGGCAACTAAACGCGTTTATTCGTCCATTTTCCGATCCCTTACGGTATTTAATCCGGACGTTATAATCCTAAAAGAATTTACTCCATCGGATTTACCGTTTGTTTAGGTTTTTGTTAGTGGTAAAGTGTAACAGGTTTTTATAGTCCGTATGCACCACAACCTAATGCTTTGCTCCATACAAGTAAAGTTTCCATTCCTTTAATGCCTTAATGATAGCGAGAAGTTCCTTATCATAAATTTGGTAATTTAACTTAAATCCATTAAGTTTTTGCGAAAAAAAGGCGCAAAAATGCAACCTTCTTTGCTCGTCCCTTTATCCGAATTATCCTCCGATTGCGAAATCTAACGCATCGGTTTCTACCTTGAAAGGTTTGTTTGGGTTTGGTATAGCTAAAACTGGTTTTTATAAAACGGCTTTCCGTAATAGTTCGAAAGCTTTTTGTTTTTGCTTCCCCTAATGGAACTGGGTATCGTTTTTGGTAAAATTCGTAAATGGCGTAGCCTTTTTGCTAAAGTCCCGGATAAACCGTCGGTAAAAGTTTATAAACCCCAGGAAGTTTCGGACCTTCCTAACGTTCGTAAGTACGGGCTACTCCTTAACCTCGTGCACCTTTTTGGGGTCCATGCGAACTTTTCCTAATGTAATAACAAAACCTAGGAAGACGACCTTTTGCGTATGCCATACATACTTTTTTAGGTTAACTAAAAGCTTAGCGTTTTGTAACTTTTGCAGCACTTTATACACATATTCCTTATATTCTTCCAATGTTTCCGAAAAAATTAGGATATTGTCTAAATACGCGAAGATAAAAACGTCGAAATATTTTCGCAGTATATGGTCGATTATCCGTTGGAATGTGGCTAGCGCATTAGTGAGCCCGAAGGTTATTACTAAAAACTCGAAAACCCCAAATCTCGTCCGAAAAGCCGTTATCTATTCCTAACCTTTTTTAATTCGTAGCAGGCTATAAGTTTTGCGTAGGTCCAAAGCCGTAAAGTACTTAGCTTTGTTGAGTTTGTCCCGTAGCTCGTTGATAAGAGGCAAAGGATATCGATCTTTAACGGTTGCTTCGTTTAGCGGTCGGTAATCGATATATATCCGCTCTTTTCCGTTTTTTTTTAGTACGAATAATATTCCGTATCTAATAGGAAAGCTTAAAGGCCTAATAAATCCCTTTAGCAAATTTTCCTTTAGTTGTTCCTTTAGCACTTCCTGCTATTTCTGGCTTAATTGATACAATTTTTAATATTTAAGCTATATTCCTAATTTAAACTTAATTTTGTAGTCGAACGGCCCGTGCTTTGGGAGTATTGTTTTTAGGTCTTTCCTAAACAGTTTCCAGTACCGGAAATATTCCTTTAGAACGTTTTTTATTCGTATTTTAAAGTTTGTTCATTTTTTAAAATTAACGTCGCTTATGAATAGTTGCGAATCCGTCGATGTCGATTGCTTGGGTTAATTGCTTTGTCCTGCTACCGTCGTAGCCTTTCCCTTTATGGCTTCGTAAGTTTATTATCCGGGGTTCGGGGCTGTTAAACCGTTACGGGGTTTTGTAAATTTCCCTATTAAATTTAGCCGGTAATCCAATCTATTTGTAAGTTACTTTGTTTAAGCTAAAGGATATTTAAAATTACGTTTTCCCCTCCTGTGTCTATAATATCCAAAGTAACGCGGAAATTCTTCCTCTAATATCGAAATTTAAAATAATCAATCTTTTTATCGATATAGCTATTATTAAATATAACCGGTTTTCTTTTTATAATTTTTAAGCTATACGGCGTTTTTTTCTTTTTTGCCGGAATGCCGTACCTTTTCGCTGCCTCCTGTAAGGGTCCTACAACGTTGGCGCGCTTGTAGGGACTTGGTTGTATTAACGAACTACGAGGGGTAAAGGGGAGGGTGGCCTGCTCCGCAGGGCCACGCGCGGAATCCGCTATATACAGCTCGGGGGCCCGAGCGTTGTGGCGCGGACCCAAAGGCGCAGGCCTCGGGCACGAGCCCGTGGCTGAGCCAATGGGATCCAGCCCTCTAACAACTCGCCCCCTCCTTCCCTTTTGGGAGGGGATCCCGCACGGACCCACTCGCCCCCTCCTGCCCAATCAGGGCTCAGCACCCAATTCTGCCTACCCTTTCCCTTACCTCGGCCCTCAACCCAACTTCCCTACTTCCTTTCCTTCACCACAATACCAACCGCACCTTTACTACCGCCTCCGGTTCGTAATAGCCTCCCCTCCCTCTGCCCTGCCCTCGCTAACCTCTTCCCAGTATGCGCTTCAATCCGTCGCGCCAGGTCCCGTCGTTCCCGTAAGCATTTCCCAAGCCCGCGTTCCCAAAGGCGCGGGCGCGTCCCGTCCTGCTTCCTCCGCGACCTCCGCTAACTTCACTACTACTTTAGCGCCTTCCAGTGCTCCAAGCTCTTCCCGCCCGATCTTCCGCTTGCCGCCGCCGATATAGTAAGCTCTCCTCTTCCCTCGTTCTACCTAAGGCCCCAGCTAACCAGTTTGCGCTAGCCGCCGTACCCTCCTTCGTCCCCGGATCCTTTCTCTCCCTTGGAGGACGAAAAGGAGCCGCAAAAGCAACGTGGCGCTGCGCGCGCGGAGCCGTGCTTCCGCTGCGTCAGTCAGGACTCGGCTTGTTACGACCAGACGGGCAAAGGCCGGACCGCCTGCTGGGAATGCTATAAAGCCAACCGCAAATGCACTCGCGCTTTTCCTGTCGTGTTTCGCGCTTATGCGGAGTAGCAATCCGCTAGCGGAAATAAGGACAAGAAGGCCAAGCGCGTGCTCTTCACCTCGGCCGTTTTGGCCCAGCGATAGCTGGAAAGGCTGGAAAACGCCGGATATGTGGCTCCGTACGTCCTCGCTTCCTTATGCGCTCCCTTTAATGCCTCTGCTAACCGGTCTTTCCGTTAGTGGCACCGCGGTGCTTTTTCTCTCTCCTCGCGCAGCCGACCCTTCTACCTCGTCCTCCGCTGCATTGATCGAAGCTCGTTTGGCCGCTTTGGAAAAAACGGCTCGCGATTCCAAAGCTGAGGCCGACCAGCGTGGCCTGCCCCCCGCCACTCCGACCCTTGGGAAGCGCACGCTCGCCAGCCTTAAAATGGCGCGCTTCAACCTCCAGACCTCGCCTTCCCGTCGCCGCCGTTTTAACGTGGGACCTCCCCTGCCTCTCCCGTCGGCATCCGCGTCCACCCAGCTGCTTCCGCCTACTTTCGGTCCTCCTTACAACTTGGCTCGAAAGGCCTTTATTCGGTCCATGGTTCCGCCGCCGCCCCTTCCGCCTATTCGTATCCGGCGCGCGCAGGCTGCTGTTTGGTCCCCTTTTATCGAGCTGGGATCCGCCTTTCCTCGCCCTTTTCTAGCCGCTTTTAAAATGCGGATCGATATCGCCGACACTCCTCGCCCCCAGTTCCGGGGAGCCCAATCGGTGGCTCCGGTTTCCGAAACTGTAGTTCGTGCACCTGCCGCCGGCTCGCGCCCCAACCGGCTTATCGAATTGGCGGATTCCCAAAGTGAGGATAACACCAGTGAAAGTAAGGAGGGCGACGATGGAAATAAAGAGGAGGAAAAGGAGAATGGTAATAAAGATAAAAATAAAAATAAGGATAGGGATAAGGATGAGAATGAAACTAACTTCGAAGATTTCGACTAAAAGCCTTTCGTTATCTGTGCGGGATAAGCTTCGTCCTCGTCGTTATTGCTTAAAGCTAAGGGCTGTTAGGTTGAACTTTTTCCGACGTTCGAAAGTTGGATTCCCACTTTAAATTCGGCGTTATTTTTCCATAATTTCCCGCGTTTCCGTTTAAAAACCTCTTTACTCTTTTCTATTTGCGGTTCCGTTTGCTTAACGTAGCTCCCATCATTAATCCGCGTATCGCCGTGTTTTGCTTCGAAACGATCCAACGTTTCCAAATCCGACACGCTTTCCAACGGTTCCCACGTAAGATCCATATGTCCCTCCCACCAAACGCGGACCTGCCTCTGCTTCCCTCTTCCAACTCTCACCGTTTTAGCCGCGTTAATTTCCTTTACTACCCATTGCTTATCGCCTTCCACTATTACCGCTAGGGGCTAAGGGTCCGCTACTTGTTATCCGGGAACCGGATCTAAGCTGGCTCTCCTGATCTTATCCACATTAAACCGGTTGTGCGCACTTATAGGTAGGCCTTCCACCTCTACCACGTTAGGGCCGATCACTTTAATTACCGTCACCTTGGCCCGCAACCAATCCAGCTTTTTCTTCGGACGCTTGGACTGGAAATTGGTTAAATCTAGCCACATTTTATCGCCAGGACGGTACTGCTTTACGGGGCGCCTTTTCTGGTTCGCGAACCGCTCCGCCTGTTACGCCGCCGCTGCCATCGCCGCTTAGCACATATCCGTAATCTGAGCCAGCTTTTCCACATATGCTTTAGCTCTGGCCGCAAAAGACGTTACAATCGGCTTAGGATCCGTTTCCGCTAGGGCGATAACTGAGGGCGGTTCGTAGCCGTGGTTGGCAAAAAAGGGGGAAGTGCCAATAATAGAATGCGGGCGTGAGTTGAGCGCAAACTGGACTGCGGGAAACCACTGGTCCCAATCGGTTTAAGCATAGTGGATGTAAGCTCTTAAAGCGGCTTGCACCTCCTGGTTTAATCTTTCGGTACCCCCATCTGTCTGGGGGTGGTAAGCGGTGCTTAAAAGCTGCTTAATCTCTAGCCGCTTGCATAGCTGCTGTTAGAACTCGCTTGTCCAGTTAGTGCCTCTATTAGAGACTATCGAGGAGGGCCAACCGTGATAGCGGACGAAGTTTGTTGTAAAGCGGTCCGCGCAGGCCTCTGCATTTATCGACGGTATAGCTTTAAGGATTACTTCCTTTAATAGGCGGTCGGTTATTACCCATAAGGAGGTGTTTCCGTTCGCCAGAGGGAGGTCGGTTATAAAGTCCATTTGTAAGTGCTTATGGAAACGGTCCGGTACGGGGAGAGGTTGCAATAAGCCTTGCTTAAGGTCCCTCCAGATTTTAGAGCGGCCGCAGACGTTACAGTTGCGGACGAAGCGTTTTACGCTCCTGTGCATTAGGGGCCAATAAAAGTCCCTGGCCACCGCGTAAAGGGTGCCGTTTCGACCCGGATGGCTAATAGTGCACGCGTCGTGGACTTTTTGGATAAGCTTTCCTTTAAGCTCGTTCCTTGGGTCGTTTTCCCCTCCCGCCGCTGCGATTGCGGCCTCCGTTGCGAAAGGTGCTCCCGGAACCCATAGCTTATCCCTAAACCGTAGTCTGCCTTCGTTATCGATGCGGCATTCCGCTCTTTGAACCTTTAAGTTCAAACTAGGATCTAACGTCCGTTTTCCAAGCTTAACCAAGCGATATATTAATTGGTAAAGGCTGTCCTGCGTTACTGTCTTTTCCCACTGTTGTTGCAACTCCGGGTTTTCGAGCCAACGGATATTATCCGGTATTCCGTAGTTCTCCCCCTCCTGTGTGGCCGGTCCGTTGCTTAAGATTTGGATTCCTCGAATCCACGTAAGGGTGTCTTCGGGGAGCAGCTGCATTTCCCTAGCTTCGTATTTCTCGTCCGCATTTAAGGCGTTTTGTTCCTTTTTTAAAAGTGCGTCGGCGACTACATTTTCCTTGCCGGGGCGATATTAAAATTTAAAGTTGTACTTTAACAGGTCCTCTGCCTAACGAGCTTATCTTTCCGATAGGCGCTAGACCTTTATAAAATACTTTAGGTTCCGGTAATCCGTAAAGATAGTAAAGCTATTACAGCTGCGGAATTCCGCGTCCCAATGTTTTAAGCTATTAACGATTGCCAACATCTCCTTGTCGTGGACTGGGTAATTTCTTTCGGCGCTTTTTAATTTGCGGGAATGGAATCCTATTGGCCGCTTCGTTCCGTTCCGCTCCTGTAATAGCGCTCCTCCCAAAGCGAACCCGCTACAATCTATTTCCAAAAATGTCGGGGCATCGGGGTCCCATTCCGTCAATACCCCTACGGATAAAAACAGGTGCTTCAAATAATCAAATGCCGCTTAATGCTTTTCCGTCCATGTAAAAGGGGCGCCTTTCCCTATAAAAGCGGTTAGGGGTACCGCCGCTTTAAAAAAACCCGGGAATAAACATCCGATAAAAGTTAAAGAATCCTAGGTAGCTCCGGACTTCCTTTGTCGACTTGGGGGCCTCCCACCGTTGGATGGTTTCCACTTTCTTAAAGTCGGGGCCTACGCCCACGCCTGCTTTAACGATAAACCCGAAGTATTTGATCTTTTTTACCGCGAATTAAGATTTATCGGGGTCCAAATGGAGTCCATGTGCTTTTAAGCGCTCCAGGACCTTCCGCACTTTCTCGAAATGGTCCCGCCGACTCCCGCGCGAATAAACGACGATATCATCTAGGTAAGCGGAGTAAAACTCGTCCAGGAAGTCTTTGAGTATAGTGTTCACATAGCGTTAGAACGTCGCTGGGGCTCCGGAAAGCCCGAATGGAGTAACGGTCCATTCGAATAACCCGTACCTCGTGCGGAACGCGGTTTTGTATTCGTAGCCCTCCTTAATCCTGATCTTGTGGAAAGCCGCCACCACGTCCATTTTGGTAAGCCACTCGGCGCCTGCCAGGTTGCGGAGAGTGTCCGGAATTAGTGGAAGGGGGTATCGGTCTGCTTCCGAGATAGCGTTTAATCCCCGATAGTCGCAGCAAAAGCGCAGCCCTCCTCCCGGTTTCCGCACGAATAGGATGGGGGTTCCCGCTAGCGAACTGCTAGCTTTAATAAACCCCCGGTCCAGGAGGTCCCTTAGGGTTTTCTTTAACATTAGAAGTTCCTCCCTCGATATACTATAAAGCGGTCCCCAGGGAAGGGGATATTCCATCCCATTAACGTCCTTCTTGATTTTAATCTCGTAATTAATGCCGGGTTTATATAGGTTTAGCTTTTCGGCTTCCTTTTTTAGAAATAGCGGAAGGAGGTTATGGAACTCCGGCGGGATTAGCTTCCGTAATTAAGCTTCCGTTTTAAGGACTTTTTTTTCCAAAGCCCTTTCGATATCCGCCATAGATGCTGCGAAAATAGCGTTCCAAGCAGCGGATTCCCCGTTTGTTATAGCTATTATTTCGTAATAACGGCGAAAGGTTGCTACCAGAACTTCGGCCACGTCGGCGTTAGCCTTTTTCCTCCTTAAGCGCTTTTCGGGCAGCAGATGCCGCACTTAGGAACGCGTGGTACCGATCCAAATTTTAAACATATGCGGCACCGAAGCGGCTTAATAGCGTATAAGCTATGGCTTCCTTAGTATTAGGGGTTATGTAAGGCCCGGCACCACATATGCGTGTACCCTTTCCTTAATACCGGCTCCCGTTTCGAGGGTAAAGGTTGTAATCTCGCGGATAACCTCCCTTTTCCCCGTCGTAGCCTCTTTCAACCTCTTGGGTTGGATGCGGTACACCGGCAGCTCAGATTCGGCTGCGGTTTCCTCATTTATAGCTACGTAACACTCATAACCCTCGTCCACTAATGCGTTGAACAATTTTGTACTATTAACTATCGCTGCAATATATGTTAAATACGTTTCTTGTACTTTTATCCGCATTTGTGGGAGCTGTTGGAGCTTTGCCGACCCCGGGGCACGACTTTGCTCCGGGGTTACTCTTTTCCCTCCTTTTGGGCAAAGGATTCCGCTGGGTCGTCTTCTCCTTTAAGCTATAGGGGGTACTCCGCTTCGGCCGTTCCCATTTTTCGGATCGCGGCATCGCTTTCGCCGCTACGGGGCCGGGTGGCCGGTAAATACGGGCAGCTTTCTACATAATGGTTACCTGCACCGCACCTTAAGCAGCGGCCCGACTTTTGGCGGCGTTTGCGTTCCTTTTGGGAAACCCACTGCGCTTTGCGGGCGCCGGCTGAGGAGGAGCTTCTTCGGCCCCGTAAAAACCCTTTGCCGGGCGCACCTCCTCGCGTTCCGCGTGTCCCGCCCCTATTCCCCCGTCCGCGGGTAAAACGGGTGAAGCTTATAATCACATCCCTATCGGAGTCTCGGCGCGCATTTCTATTGGCGATATCCGCAGCTGCGGACGCGGGGCCTCGAGCGGGGTTGGAATGGGTTTAAAATTGGGGTTTCTAGCCCTCCCCCCCTTCGTTGTTCCCTTTTCCCTTCCGCTTTTTTTATCGCTCCTTACGCAATTCTGCGAACTGCTGCGTGCGCTCCCAATTAACTGCAATACCATAAAGCTCCGCCAAATGGGATTGGAAATTGTCGGGTAGCTTAACCACCGCTAAGGCGTCGGAAAAGCTGCGATTAAAGCATCCCTTTAAATATGCGAGCTTTGCCTCGTTTGGCCAGCTGTTTCCGCCGGCCCTTCCCAATACGTTCTCGAAAATAGGGGCGAATTCGCTAAATATTTGCCCCTCCTTTTGTTTGAGGTCCCGCATTTGTAGTATCGTTTGTGCTTTATTTTGTGCGGTCCCAAAAGTAAAGCGAAGTTTTTCCAAAAAGGTGGTCGGGTCGCACTTCTGACCGGGGCCTCCAGATTCCTAGAAGTGTTCCACCTGCTTTTTCCGCCTTTGGGGAAGCGTTTGATAAATTTCCAGCTAAACCTTATGGTTAGGCCCTAGCATGCCCAATTCCCGGTCAAGGTTGTACTTGAAGATTATCTCCTTTATGTAGGCGTGAAAGGTGGATTGCGCACCGTCCTAGGTGGGCTACGGCGTCGCCCTTTCCTTGTAATCCTTCGACCGTACCGCGCCGCCATCCTTTTTAACCTCTAATAGGTAGGTCTCTTTTCCGGCCGCTTAATGTTCGGCGGATAGCGCCTCTTTAATCAGCTGCTTAAGTTCCTCTCTCGCTCGAAGCTTTTGTGCCGTTTCGGTGATCCCCTGAGAGGCCGTCGTTTGCTGTGCGGGTGCCTCGTTCATGGCGTGGTTATCAGCCATCCGGGCTTCGCTTTCCTTTTTTTTTAAATCTGTTGATTCCTCCTTTTGTGACGCGGAACCTGCAGGTCCCGGTACTTCCTCTTCTTTGCTTGGGGGTGCTACCCCGTCCTCGGCTTCGTCCTTTGGGCCGCTATCCTCTAATGGAACGAATTCCACTTTTTTAGGGATAGGCCCTTCCTTTTCCTCTTCCTCGGTGCCTAGCTTTAAAAGCTGTTGTAACGCACTACCCTCGAAGGCGCTAACCCTTAGCTCAAATGCGGAATCCGAATCTTTTAAGGAGCTACCTTCAGGGACCGTGAATGTTCTTCCTAGCTGGGGAGGCTGCGGCTGCGACATCCGCAAGCCTATTTGCGGCTTGTATTCCTCGTAATTTGGTAGTTCGTATTGTAAGGGTCTTACAACGTTGGCGCGCTTGTAGGGACTTGGTTGTATTAACGAACTACGAGGGGTAAAGGGGAGGGTGGCCTGCTCCGCAGGGCCACGCGCGGAATCTGCTATATACAGCTCGGGGGCCCGAGCGTTGTGGCGCGGACCCAAAGGCGCAGGCCTCGGGCACGAGCCCGTGGCTGAGCCAATGGGATCCAGCCCTCTAACACCTCCGGCGAAAAATAATTGCTTTAGGCCCCGTTATCGATTATAGCGTTTAGCCTTTTTCCTTTATACCGTAATACCACCATTAAATGCTGGTATTAGTTAACGTTCGTTGCGGTTAAAGTTTTTGCTTGTTGCTGGGGTCCATTCCGTGCCTTTATGTCGGGTAGCCACTTTAGTTTTTTATTCGGGGAACCTTTTCCTTTTTTATGGATCGTCCGGCCTCGTAGCTTACGTAACCAGGCAAACCTAATCGCATACGGCCTTTTATCCAAGCCTTAGCCTTTTCTTCCATATGGACCTTACACTCGGGCTTCCCGCAATTAAAATACGGTAGGAGTCCCGAAATGCACAGCATAAGGTAGGCTAATAAAAGTGCGAAAATCGCTTTGGACTATGCGTAATCCACTTCGGTAATCCTCCATTTAGGGAACTAATAATCCCTCCTTAAATTTTTAATCGGCTCGCCGTTCTTTCTTTTAGGAAAAAAATCGCTTTTTAGTTTTGCGGCTAGGTGCCATTCGCAGCAGTCGTTTACGCATTCGGCCCAAAAAAGCTCGTCGTATCCTGCTGCCTCGACATCCACATCTGGGTGGTTTTAGTCATATAATTCCGTGCTGCGTTCTCCTTTCGGGGGCACTCCTTCGTACGGAGCCCCGTAGTAAGTAACTTGCTAGTCGTCCCGAAATTAATCCAAAGGCTGGCCGTTATCGTTAAGTACTGGCTTTTCTCGCATAATTCCTCCGATAAGTTTGGGCTGGTCCTAAAACCATCGGTTCGATTCCGAAAATCCAAGCGAAATATAAGCTTTGCTAATATCGAATATGTTGTACATTCGTTACTTTATAGTTAAAAGCGAACCTTCAGCTTCTTTTCGTTTTTTAGCTATATAGGTTTAACCTAATAGCTCGTTATCGATTTCGTTATCGGTATCGTAGGTGGATTCGACCCACGCAGCGATATTATCTTTTTCCTTAGATTTTATAAATCCGGTAGCGAAAACTTGTTTTCCCTTGCTATCGTACTCGATCCTAATAGGACCTTTATTAAAGATCGTCCGAATTCGTCGCGTTGCGGCTACCCGCCTTTTAAGGTACCAGCCGGTCGCGTCCTTATCAAACTAGTGCGTTAAGCACGAATCCTCGCAGCAATAAGTCCAACTAAAAGCTACTCCGGGGCACAGGCTGTTTTCCACCTAGGTATTTCCCCGTCGGGTAACTGCCGCTTGTTTTTGCGGACAGTCCCTTTTTATATGGCCCTTCTAACCACATTTAAAGCATTTCCCGTCCTTAAAATCTTGCCTCTTCTTATCGCTTTGCTTTTACTAATAAGTAGCTCCCGCGCTGAGGTCCATAGGTCCAAGGTGTATGCCATAAGCCGTGCTTAGCTGTTATTTGTCTTTTTTGTAGTTGTTTTTATTGTTTACCACCTTGGTTGGCTGACCTTTTTTTTTAAATCGTCGTTCGTATAATTTGTCGCTAATACGGACGGCTATTTAGACGTAGTCCAGAAAATCCTCCGGTCGGTCCGCTTTAGAAAGCTCATCTTTCACATCTTCGCGGAAACCCCTATAAAAATGCGCTATCTTAATTTAATCGGTCCAGTCGAGCTTAGTTACGAGGCGTTAAAACTTTAAGGCGTATACAAAAGCTAGCCCTTTTTATCAAAAGCTAAAAATCTCTCTTTCCGCTACCAATTGCTCGTCGACCTGGCCGAAAACTTTGCCGACCTTTTTTCCGAATCTTTCGAAGCTGGCAAATACAAGCTGTATCTGCTTTTTGGAATCCACGCCTTTAAGGTAATCCGCCCACGTAGGCTAGAACTAGTTTTTAACTTTTCCTCTAAAGCGTATGGCAGCGTAAGCCACTTTTTTTTTCCTCGGTGCCGAAATGGGCCTCGTAAAACGAAAAGTAGGCCTAGCACTCGGTAAAGAAAATTCGAAATTTGCCCGTTTCTCCATCGTAAACTTCCGGAGATAGGAACTTGTATGCTTTTGTCGCGATATCCAGTTTGCCTTAAACTGCGGCCAATTAGGCCTTAGCCACGGTAAAATCCTTTACAAACACTCGGAAAAAATCAAAGGAAGTGTTATCGTCGTACACCTTCCCTTCGTACTCGACGGTAAAGAACTGCTCCTTTTTCTTAAAACCGGATGCCGACATTTTATCGTACTGTTCACCCTCGGTAGGTGCTAAACAAAATCAGTTAAAATGTTACAATCAGGCTTTGTTCTTAAAGTAGGACACCTAGGAAAAGTGCATAAACAGTACACTTAATAGGGGTTGCTTTAGGGGAACTAGGAAACTAGTAACAAAGGTTTAAATTGCTTGCCCAAAAGGGTACTTTAAAGCTAACTTAAGTTGATTAATGCCGATACTTTAGTTAAAGCTATCTAACCGTAAAGGAACCTTTTCCTTATATACACGACCTAGCCCTTCCCAATTTATGCTATATCTGTTATATCGCATATTAAACATATCACTTTAAAAACCTGTGCTATATCTGCTATATCGCATATTAAACATATTATTTTAAGGTTACGTATCCTTCCACGTAACCCTTCCTTTTCCAAATGCGGGGTTAAAGGTGCTTCCTTCCCGGGGCTTAACCTAGGCCTCCTGTCCCCGCCACCTGTATAGTCGTAACACTGCCTAGCCAGCCTGCTAATAATGCACGCCACCCTCCGGCTCCTCGCTTCGGATGATTTCCTTTATCATATAAACCAGTTCCACCAATATTTTGGCATATCCTATCCAGCTTTTAGCTCGGCCGCAAAGCCATCCCACGACATTTTCGTTGTTAAATCCCTCTGCCTTTTCCTTTTCCATTGCATCGTAAATTGACATTATATATTTTAATGCTCCATATTACAAAAAGCCAATTATCGCGTCGTACACAATAGAGCTATACTGGCATTTCTGTCGCTTGTCGGGTTTCCAAAGCCAGTCCTCGTATTCGGACCACCTTAAACACAAGGGGTTAGGAACAACGCATTTCTAACACCTATTTATAACTTGGTAGCCTTTTATATAAAAGCATTCGCCGATTTGCCGCTAGCGCTGCTTGTCGCTTTCGCGGGGGCAGGCACGTAGCTCGTAGCAGGTTTAACTTGCGCCGAATCCCCGGCCGACGCAAAAACCGCACTTACCTAACCACCAATCCAGCGTACCCTTAATCCGAACCGGATCGCGCGGTTTGCGGTCGAGCCATTCGAACGGCGGGCTAGGCTGCTTCACCAGGGCCGTATGCTTATTTTAAAAGTTTCGGGGGCTCGGAGGCAGCCCTCCCCCGCTAGTTAGTCCGTTTAAATTATAACTAAAAAGTGTATGAAAAGCAATTTAGCATTTAATTTAAGCCTTTTGCGGACGCAATAATTTGCTTCCGGGTTATTTTTCCGCTTACACCTAACCAGCCTGTTCGTATTGGACCGAATAACAGCTGGTTTAAACAGGTTAGGGGGTTTTTAAATCTTTGCATTTAGTTATTTGCATTAAAAAGGCCTGCATAGCTATTTAAAGGGGATATAAGCTTTAATCACTTCCAATTGTCAATATAGGGCCGCAAATACCTACCGCCTTATTTTTATAGCGCAATTTTATCGCAAGGTTAAAGTGCTATCTAAAGTCTACCAACCTTTTAGGTATTGCAAAATTAGCTATATATTTTAAAAAGTTACCGCGTTGTAACAATTAGTCCTTTACTTCCTCGCCTTTCTAAGCCTTTGGGCTCTTTTCGCAAACCTTTTAGCCGTCCCCGAAGAAGGCACCTTATTCCTAGTCCCTTTGTAATCGTTATTATTTCTACCACGTAGGGAGTACGGAGAAAGGGGCGAATCGTTATTTAAATAAAAGGCAGCATAGCCGCTCGTTAGTATAATAGGATTTTCTAAAAGGTTTTGAAAGTCCCGAAAAAAAGCTTTCTAAAAAGAAATTTTATGCTAGGTAAAAAAGAAAAAGCAGGTGGGAAATCTAATTGGGTAATTTACCGTAGCGGCAGTATCTTTCAAACTAAAAAACAAAAGGATAGGTTATAAAACCGGTTTCGCAGTTGTAAACGGTTTTAGCCGTTTCGAAGGGGGCTGGACCTTCGCATACTAATTTAAAATACTAAGTCGCCGAAGTAAAAGTGCCGGCGAAAACGACGAAAAAAAAAAAGGGATGCATTGCGGTAATGTGTTTGTGTGTGTTTATATAATAATGTATATAGCGCGTATGCTGTGTACGGTAATATGCGTTGGAAGATCGCGGTCGTTATTGTAAATGCTTTGGTTAAAATCGAAGATGTTATGTGATTTGGGAAAGTTTAACAATTTATATCGGAATAGCTTGTTGGCCGTACAATATATACGTTGAAATTGTTCGACTTTTGGTATGCTTTTTAGCTTTGGTATTTATTTGTGCTTAAATAGCTAAAATAGCTAACGTAATAATTTTACAAACGCCGCTAAACGTAATTTTAATTTCGATACGCTTTACGTAGTAATCCTAGGATAGAAATAAAGCATATTAAAGCTGGGCGCGGGCTGTATTGGATAGGCCTTAGTTTGGGATTGCTATATAATTGCGTATCACTTTTTTACCCGCCTATTCCGCTGTATAGTCGTTGGTTTTACAATTTTGCGTTAGGTTGCGAACCCGGTCGGCAACCTTTGCGCCCGTATCGCCGCAATTCCCCCTTACGTTTTAAAAATTAAACCGTTCCATTTCCCGCCCGCTCCGCCATATAGTGGTTAGGGTCTTGTTACAATTTCGCGTTAGGCCGCGAATTAGTCGATAACCCCCGCGCTTGCGCCGTTACCGCAACTTTTTTTTGCGCTTTAAATTTATCGATTGAGTTTTAAATAGCATTTTTACGACCGGTTTTATAGTTTACCTAATACGGCTTCGGCTCCAGTCCGTTCCCGGCCGGCGGGACCGTTATTTTTTTAAACACCTATAAGGGTAGCACGTTTTTAGCCGTATGTTTATTTTCCGCTTTTATGCTGCTATCGCTAGGTATAAAACGGGCGATATTTTAAAGCGCCGGAGCGGGATGGTCGGCAGCATTGAAACCTTTTATGTAATTTGGTAGGCCCGGGGCGGCAGGGATAATGCTTGCGTTTTGCAGCGTTTTGAGCTTACCGGGGTGGAGCTACGAAATGGCTTTAGTAACGTGGTTGGGGTAATAGGCGATGCCTTTTTCGTTAAAGTATTCCGAATAGGCGTAAGGGATAGTAATTTTTAATAGCCCGGGGGGAGCTATTATATGGAATTTGTTAAAATTGGGTGTCGTTAAAGTTTGTATTCCTTTTATAGGTAATAGTAAAAAGGAATATAATTAAATAAAAGGTTTTTAAAAGCTATTACGACGATATATTGGAAGAAAGCGCAATTAGGGAGGTGGGCACTTGGGGCGGCTGTTTATTTTAAACCTAATTAAATTGCTTAGGTTACGTGCACCTCCCCTACCTAACACGCGTTAACAGCTGACGTTTTTTAATTGTTGTGAGTACATTTATGTGGAAATACAAAATCCTGTGCTCCACTTACTTTTTCCGTATTTTATAACTGTTTTGCTCCTTTTTCCTTTTCGTTGTTACGGGGTAAGCTAAATAGCCGTACGAGGAGATGCATAAAGGGAATAGGGGCTGCATTGACTTTAAAAAGGCGACCCTGCCATAGGCCGATTATTACGACTTTAGCTTGCCCGCGATCAATCCGATTGTTGGCGGCAAGCCTTTTTGTAGCCCCGCGCCGGGTCCAGCCCGTCACGTAGCCCTAGCCTTTAAAGCCCGTGCCTCTTACGGCGCCCGGCTTCCGGGCTTGCGGTGCACCTCCTCGAGCTCCGTTCTTATAAGGCCCGTTATATTAAACGATAATAAACACCCTATTTAAAAGCTACAAGGATTCGGTTAAAAAAAAAAAAACTTAATGTTACGATTGTTAGTTAAGCTCCGGCCTGGATTGCAAAAAACCAAAAAGGCCGCCATTTAAAAAGTACCCCGTATAAAAAAAAAGGGGCAACTTTAAATAAGTTATAAGGCAGGTATTATATAATTGCAGCAAATATATCGTTTGTACTACATTATAAGCATAGGAAAAGAACAAACAGCCGCTAACTAGCGTTAATTTCCAACGATATAGTTATTAGGCTTTGCAATATAGCGAAAAGCGCTTATAACCTAATTTTTTTTATAATGCTTGCGTACCGCTTTACTTATAACTCGTTACAATTGTTAAAAACTAAAGTAATAAAATCCTTAAGCTTTTTAATCGCTTTTTTTAGCTGCTTTAACTTTTTTTCCTTAATTTCCCGCGGTTGCATTTGTATATCGCCATTACGCGGGTTGTTTCGCTCGCTTTTAGCCGTTATTTACCCAAGCTCGCATAGCATCCGGTTGTTGCAGCCTTTATGCTTTGCTGCGGCGTTAATTGTTAATATATGCGATGGATAAAATGCAACGGATAGTAAACAAATTTACTAATTTTTTTCGTTATTTTTAAAATTTCGTATGCTATTTTACCGGACTTTCGCGCTTACGGGAACGACGCTGGATATAAATACTATAATATCCGCGTTACTATAACAAATGCCAATTACCCCGGATTTTTTCGCTTAGGCGCCGTAACAAATGCCCGCGTTTTCGGGTCGACCTGCGGCGTTTTCGAAGCCGAATATACCGTTAGCGTTAGCAGCAGTAACAATTCACACTCCGAATTTTTAATGTATTCTGCCAGGTATAATATCGCGAAATTATAATGGTTTAGCACTTTATTATCGCTTTTACCGGCAAAAGTCCGTTGCGTTTGCGCGAACCCGTCGCGTATTAGTGCCGGTATGTTTGTAAACGGAACCCGATACCTAAAATTTATAGTGGCGCCCTTTGCTTAAAGCGCTCGCAGCTAGGCTTTTTTCGTATGCTTGACTTCAGCCTCCGCCGCCGCCCGCCGCAGCGAGCCCGGTGCATTAAAAAGCTTCGCCTCCACCCCCGCCGTACCTTGCAATCGGACCACGTATTTTGACGTTAACCGGCTTTAAACCGCGTTCGGCACCCATTTAATACCCGCCGCAAAGAAATAGCCCGCTAATATCGGCACCCATTCGGTCGGCTCGACACCGCCACTCGTTTTGCGCGTATGCACGATAGCGTGGTGCAGTTTTAATTGCTAAATTGCATGTTTGGACGCAAACGCGTTGCACGTTTTGTCGCTGCCGATAACCTAAAGCAAAAAGGCGGCAAAATCGTGCCGTGTGCGCGTGCTAGACGTTTTTATGGTCCCGCGTAAGCCGCAGGGTTTAAAGCCATTTGCGAGCCGCTGCAGCCCCGCTAATGTAAACGGGTTTTTAGCCTTTTCCCAGGCCTAAATAGCGGTATCGCAAATGTTGATATCGTTTAACGTAATAAGCTTGTTGCTATCGGTTTCGACGCTTTCGCGGATTCGCCGCTTAAGCTGCAAAACGACAAATAACTAGGTTTGCGGGATCTAAAGCTCCCGAACCAGCTTTTTGATAAAGCCCGCTATAGCCGACCTGTTGCGAAATGCGGCCTCGCCTAGCTGCGCGAACTAAAAGTTGCTTTCCCGGTTGGATGCGATCTATACGCCGTAGTGGAATTGCAACGCCGGCACGTGGAAGAGCACCGGTTTTTTGGTTTTTTTTAAGCACGGCCATTTGCCCATGTGGATTACGGCTTTGCTTCCAATGCTTTCGACTTTTTTAAAGTTTAAAACCGTAAGGTTTAAATACGGCCAGGCCCCGTTTAAAAGGCTGTTGATTGTTTCGAAAGGCCGGAATACCGTTTTTAGTAGGTAGCGATCCAACCCCGTATAATAATAACCGCCTAACCGGTTTAGGAATGTAACTTTTTTTAAATTGGCTAAATCGAGGTTACGTTCGCCTTTTTGGATAAAGCGGCGGTCTATTTCGCTTAGCGCCATTTCGAAAAGGCGGAAATATACGCATATAATCCGTAAGAATACCGTAAACGGTAAAGATCGGAAAATATATACAAACGACTTTTGGTCCATAAGAAAAAAACGCATAAGTTGGAAAATGGGCTGGATAACGGCCGCAAATGTGCGTTTTTTAGATGCTATATATGCGACGTCCAAAGAAACGACCTGCTCCAGGCGGTAGGCGACCTTTTCGCGGTTAATAGCAAGCTCGATCTGCCGCCGCTTTCGTACGAACGGCTTAAACGCATCCGGGTCTTCGGTCGTCCTTTACCCGCGGACGGTCCGGAGCAGGCGTTCTCGTTTGTCCCGCAACGACACCGTGGCACAGGCGTCGGCCGTCGGAACGGTGAAAGCGGCCGTCGCGTACCTTTTGGTTGGAAGGAGGTCGTACGGGCTGTAGCGGACGCTCCGTTTAATGTTGGAGTAGCCCTAGAAGTATTTAAACGATAACACGTCGGCGCTTTCGTTGCGCCTGCTTATATTACCCCGCATTGTTATACTAAGCGGCTTAAAAAAAGCGGGCGGCATAAGGGACGAGACATTTCCGTACGCCGGGTAGAATACTAGCGGGTAAAAAGTATAATCGCGGTAGTGCGGAAACTCCCGTGCGATTTTATTCCGGTCGATAAAAAGACAGCGGGTGGCCGCGCCGTTAAACCTAGCACTTACGTCGCAATTGATGCAAACCGTAAACGCGTACGACATAACCGCAATACCTTCGAGACGGAAACGTAAACGCAGCTTTAAAATCAGCTTTCTAAGCCCCTAGCTTTCGTTAATTATTTATTCGTAACTAACGTTATCCACGCCCCCGTCCTTGCTTTCGTTATCCTATTTAATAGTACGGCGCGCCGGCTGCTCGTTTACATTTGGCCTGTCGTTGCTATATTCGTTTTCGCCCCTTTTATCATCGTCGCCATTTTTATCGTCGTTACTTTCCGAATCGTACCTTTCGCGTAAAAGGTTGTAAAGCCGCGGGCTGATTTCGATTTGGATATTCGCCCCGTAGTCGTACGCATAAAAGGCCGGCTCGTGCGACCGCTAAAAGGACATTTCCTCGTATGTGCCGGCCTAATCGGCCCAACCGGCTATAAAATGCCCCTAAAAAGCGGCCTATTTGCTGGAACTTATCCGCTGTTTATGTTAGCTTTCGGGGCGCTAGCAGGATTTGACGCTTTCGCCGAGCAGTTCGTTTGCCCCAAAAACGTTTGTAATATAAGCCCCTAGCTTTTTCGCTAATGGTATTGGTATTCCGCTATTGCCGGCGGTTTGGTCCATTTTCCGCCGTCGGTCGGCCGCCGACCGCGGGAGTTCGTTAACCTCCCCCTACACCGGGTGCATGACGATAAACTAGACCTCGCGTGTTGCGGTTTCCGCGATCCGGAACGTGCGGCCGGTGATGTCGAAGTTGATGCCGCTAACGTGCTTCGCCCCGTATGCCATCGCCTAATTCTGGAAAGATACGGTGATGTTATCGAATATGGGCCCATCGCATCGGGATATCGGTTGTTCCGGCTTCCCCATAATGCTTAAAAAATTAAGGTAAAACTGCGGGTAAAAGTTGTTGGCGGGCAGTGCGGGCTGGGCGCCGGCGCTGCGGCCGCCAAAGTTAATCGTGTGTTTGGTTTGCAGCATTTTTAATGTATCGGCCGGTTTGAAATCGTTGTGGAGTGCTTTTTCGATAAAGCGGTTGGTTGGCGATAATTGTTAGTAAATATTATAATAGTAATATTGGCAGTTAAAAAACGATACCGCCAAATAGGAAGCGATATTGCTAGGCAGGAAATAATATTGCTAAGTAGGAAATAATACGGCTAAGTAAAAAAAAAAAAAATATCGGCAAGTAGGAACTAACATTAGCAAATAGTAAATAATATACCTTTAAATTTGTAATCTTTTAACGAGTGGTTAATTTGCCATTTTTGCGCAATATTGCTACCGCCTTTTTATAGCACGTCCTTTTCGAGCGTATTATTTTTTTCGGCGGAAAAACAAATATTAATATTTACGTTAAGCGGATTAAGTTCGAAAAACCCCTTTTTGGAAAGGTTTGTGCTATTTTTAAAACTATTATCGGATATGGCTGCGTTAATAATGTCGGGTATGGCATGCAATATTTTTGTCCGGTTGTAATAAAAACACCTTTTTAATATATCGACCTAATGTAAGAAAGATAGTAAAAGGGGGTTAGGGCAGCCCCGTAGGTAACCCAGCTTATACCAATCCGTAAAACATTTATCCCATTGCAATTTAATAGGGTTTGGGACCTTGGAAATGGCTTTAGCCAAACGCGTTCGAAGTTTTTGGATTGGGGTTGGCTAAACGCGGTTCGAAACCTTAAAACTTTGCAAGCCTTTTAACCCTTTTCCTAAATACCAACGGCTTTGGAATCCCCCTAACCCTTTTCCTAAATGCTAAATGCTTGCAAGCCCTCCAGCCCCTTTTCTAAATGCTAAAGATTTGCTAAGTTTTATTTTTTGCCTTTTTTTTTAACTAAGTTGAGCTAGCCGTGTAAATTAAAAGAATTAGCGGCACGCGCTAATATAACTTTTACATTTTTTTTAGGCCTTATGGTATATATTTATTACCTAATTAAAATATTTATTCGCGTAAACCGTAATTAAATACCTTGTTTGTTGTTTTTACTAATTACATTTTAGCTCGTTTTAGCGCCGTTTGTTTTTAATTTCCCCTCCCGTTAAGTTTCCAGCTAGGAGTAGGCTTATTGCTTGTAACCGTCCTTTTTTATTGGTGTAGGTCGGGTAGCTGCTGCGCCCGAGGTGCTAATTTCGGGCTTGTTTTTAACGATAGCAATAAAGGGGACCGTTTACGGGGAGGCTTGTTGCTTTTCCGCTTACGAACTGCAAATGTTTTTTAGTTGGTATTACGAAATAACGTTTGCCGGCTCGCTTAGTTTCGACCGTGGACGTTCCTTGTTGTCGATTTGTATATGCTTTCGGTTGGTTGTATTTAGCCGCTTTTTGTTGCGCGACTTTTAGAAAGCGCGGTTCGGTGCCGTAATGTGGTTTGTTCGCTGTTAAAAGGCGTACTTTCCGACGTTAGGGGCTTATCGACACCTTATAATACGTTTGCAACCGCCGGGGACCTATTAACACTTTATAACGCGTTTGTAAACGAAACGACGGGACGTTTAGCCGTATTGCTATTTGTACCCTTTATTATATCTTTAACGTAAACGGTAAAAGTTTTTTTAATTGCGCGCTAGACGGTTTGCATTTCCGCGGGGTTTTGAAAACCCGGGTGGTTAGCGAGCTTTAGCATGTTTGTACAAAATTTGCGCATAAGCGTAAACGTTTCGTCCGGCCGCCCCTTCCGCCGCGTCGTGCAAACCATCTGCTACGAAGGCCGGAGCACCTGCTCGTCCAGGTCGGTAATCCGCCGTACGAGGCGTAAAAGGCGCGCCTATACGGCATGCGTAAAGCGCTTGGCGTATTTTGGCGTGTTGATTAGCGCCACGTCTTGGCCTAGGAAAGGCAGTGCCTCTACCGCCCGAAAATCGCTTATATTGTAGTTTATAAATTTTAAAACCTGTTTTTAAAAAAGGCGGGCTGCGTTTTTAGCGTATTCGGCGACGCCTTTAGTTTTGGCCAACCGCGTAAGGGCTTCCGACAAATAAACGCAAATGGTAGGTTTGTTTTGCGTTTTCACATTAACCCTGTTGACGTTGAAGGCGCTGGCCGTATCGATCCAACTAATTACGTGCTGCAGGACGAGGATTATAATTGGCAGTTCGTTTTTTCGCGGACGAAGACGCCGTTTGAGGTTCGGAAAGGCGAGCGTGGGTTCGGCCGCGACGGCGCGGTATACGGCGGCGTAAGCTTCGCCGTTAAAGGATGTGAGGAGGTTGTTGGCCTTTGTACGAGGCCCGTCCTTTAAGCGACGCTTTTTTCGGTAAAATACCGATTCCATTTTAGCCGCCGACCAGTTTCGGTCCTTTCCACCCAGGTTTGCGATTAAAAGAAATTAGTCCTCCCGTTTGAAATCGTGCTTTTTATTGAAGGGTAAGGCTTTGAGCGTATCGAGAACCGCGTCCAGTATAGTAAATTAGTATTCGTTAATGCGTAAGTTGGCAAACCATTTGAACGTGGATATATTAAACGTTTTTAACTTTAGCCGCGTATAGTATTATCGCGTAATTTTTTTGCGCCACCCCTAATGGTCTTAAAGCGAAATTAGCTTGCGTGTCGGGAAGTTCTTTTCGCTTTTAAAACGAAGCGTTTTAACGAGCTTTTGGTTAACTTTTATTTAGTTTTGCGGGAAGGTCTTTGCCGTATCGGACGCGATCGACACGAGCTGCGTCCAAATCTAACCCTGGTTATCGGGCAAGCTCGGGTTTCGCCGGTTTACACGCAGCTTGATGTTAAGGTCGTACGGCAGGCGGTTTAAAGTAATACAATTTAGCCATTTGCATTTCCAAAACTACGGAAAATAATAAAAACATCATCGTCATACCTTTATCGTACAGCTTACAAATCCACTATAGTTCGCTTGCTAGCGTTTGCATTTTTCGAACGCATTCCCGCAGCGTTTAAATACGGTGCTACCCCGCCATCACTTTTACTTTTCCGTTAAATTAGGTTTAATGCAAAAAAAATACGATCCTATTTAGCTTTTATCGAAAATGCGCAGCTTGCATACGGCGTATTTCGTCGGCGTTGCAAAAGATCCGGAATTGGTGCTCGTTTGCGCGCCGTTCCAAGCCTATTTTCGCAAATGCCTCTTTTAATTCGCGCATATGGCCTTAATTAATGCAGCGGTTTTTACTAATGCTTTAAATGGTATCGAGCATTTCGATAAGCATTTTAGCTACCGCAAGCAGGAAGGGCCTCGCGTTTTGCCGGACCGATTTGTTTTTTTCTAAATGGTCGTTTGCTAACGTCGTTATATATCGAACGGCTCCGTTATTTGCGTTACGCTTTCGTTTCGTAATGCGGACCGCATTTAGTATTATAGCTAATAACTGTTATCGGTTAGGGAGAAAATGGGAGAAAAATAAAAGTAGGAAAGATAATAGGTAAAGCCGTATGCGTAAATAAAAATTAATTTTAATGTTTTAATAAAGCTTTAGCGTTATGGAAATAAGTAAGCGTCGTTTAATTTAGATAAAATAAAATCGCTAATTACCGTGCTCGGGCGCTAGCTTATTAGGTAGGTTGCTGCTAAAGCGCTATAATGTGGCCGCAATCGGGTGGTTTAATAGTTGGATATTTGACTATAAGCTTGCTGTGTTATAACATTAGGCAGATATTATAACTTTGGCGACGTGTTACAATTGGGTCGTTTGCTTTTAAAGTAAGGCATTTAAAGAGAGGGTCGTTAAGTAATGTATTTGTTAATTTGTTTGGTAATTGGGGTTTAAATGCAGTAATTGTAATTGCTTGCCTTAAAGGCTATTTAGGAGCTAACTTAAGTTAATTAATACCGAAGCCTTAATTAAAGCTATTTACTAAAAGGTCCTCTTTTTATTTTTATAAATTATAGGATTTTTAGCCTTTGTTTTTGGCATTTATTTATTTGCTTTTAATATTTTAGCATCGTTAAATATCGTGGTTTTAATAGTAATGCTTTAATATCGCTAAATATTATTGCCTGGCAGTAATACTTTAATATCCGTTAATATTACGCTTTTATTTTATCTGCACGTAACCTGGTCAGGCTAGCGCGTCCGCGCTACCTCTTACGTTAAACCTTCGTTCTACTCCAAGCTATTAATTGCGGTTTTAGTTGTAACATCTCCTTAATTAGCCAAAGCGTTTAGCGATTCGCTAATTGCTATTTTTATTATTTTTGCGTTAAATGCCTATTTTAGGTAAGCGAAATGCCGCAAATTAAATATACGCTAGGCTATAACGGCCGCTAAAGTTTGTACCTTGGTTTGTTATGGGTTAGATTACGCGTTAGGATTAAAAGCCGGGTATTACGTTGAATTTTCTTTTTTTTCCTTTTTTTTTCCTTTCGTTTTTGTTATTTTTTTATTAGTCCAAAAAAACCTATTATCGCAGCATACCATTTTTATTCCTTGTAACCTTTTTGCGCGATGCGCTACCGGCGATTCGAACCAATAGTTAGGATTAGGACTTTAGGAATTTGAGCAAACTTGAAAAACTTCGTCAATATTGGCCGGCGACGGGTCCGCAGCTAGAATTAGGACGGCGAAATTACGTATAAGTTTAACGGGGTGCATTGTTTGGCGGCATTTAAGGCTTCCTTTTTTTTTTGGTAGCAGGGGCAGGACGGGCTTTGCTTGCTTACAAGCGATGCACTATAGGGCATTCTTTATTTTCTAACGGCGTCACTTTGCGGTCCATTGCAGACGTCGATGCACTATAGGGCTTTTTTTAACAAGCTTATTCCACGGGTTCGAAGTAAACGTAAACGTTAATGCATTATAGGGCTTTTTATAGCCCTATCACTCCGTTTTTCCACGATTTCCAAATGTGAACCCAAATGCATGCACCATGGGGCTTTTTTTTTTTTTTTTTTTTCCCCGACGCCCCCTTTTCGCCCCATTCCTAGCCCTAACCCAACCCAACCGGGTAGGTTTTAGGTGCCTAATAAAAATGCGTGTCACGGGACCAAGCCCAGCACACCTGTATTTAGCTAGAAATCCGCCGGCCCCCTCCGGGGCCAGCGGTCTTTCTCCTTCATGCAACAACAAACCTTCAACCTAGTACCCAGCTGCCGCGCCGTAACAGTTTATTGCACCTCAAACCAAAAGACACGGAACGATTTCACAGCGTTCCGCTCCTTCCCCGATACTTCGAAAGCGGCGCCGCAGCGACGAAACCCGGACACCTCGAAAAAGGCCCCAACATCCCCGCCACCCTAACACAACGAAACCTAACCCAAAACCCGACAACGTTACACTAGCGCAACACCATAACAAACCCAAGCGAAACCCCCTCACCCCTTAACCCCGTCCTAACATTCGAACTCCTTTCCAAATACCCAGCCCTACAAGCCCTAACACATAAAAATAGCGAAAACTACGCAAAATTATATCGCGACCTTATTAACGGCCAAACCTCGCCAGCGTTCCGCCAACTCAAACAGCTAATAGGTTTCCTAAACGGCAAAATCGCTTTGCTGCAAAACGAAATAATAACCCTTTAAAGCGACGACAACGCGAACACCCAACAAGTCGCTAGGCTAAAAGCGGAAGCCCAGGAACGCAACGCCACTATAACGCGTTTAAACGCGGAGTGCGACCGGTTAACCCGGCAACTTGCACTGCCACAAGCCCCCCAACCACCGGGGCTCCACCCTAATACCGCCGACACCCCAACCATTATTACCCCTAAAATTTCCCGCACGCAATCCCCGCTACCTTCCTTAACTACTAGCACCCCGCCGGCGACCTAAACCGCTTTTACCGGCGTTACCCCGGCGTTCCAACCGGTAGGCGCAAAACCACCCCTTTTTTCGGAAGCACATACAAACGACGCCTAACGGCAAAAAGAATATATCACGTAAAAATCACTCCTTAATATCAAATTTACCCTCGATAACGCCTTATACCCCACACCGGCGACCAGAATCCTATACGCGGCCTAGCGGCTTTCAAAAAACGCGTACAAACACGTCCAAAACGCTATCGATTCGGTAGCGGAACACTTAAGCACACCTTCATTATAAGCCCGCGGCTTTACTAATTGCGCTTCCCTTTTCGACCTACTTAACCCGGTATATAAAACACAAAACACAAAAGCGGCGGCGCGCCGGGATTTCGATACCCTTAAACAAAAAAACACTAGGTTCGGAAATTTCATTAGCGCGTTTATTCGCTTAACGGATATAAGCGGATACCCGGCGAATATGCGCGTAGAAGCCCTAAAAAACAAGGTTAGCAACGAGCTTTCCAAAGCCGCGATCAATTAAATTAATAAACCCGGGCCCGAAGATTTCAAAGGATGGGTTAGAATATACCGAAACCTATCCAACAACCTCGCGGATCACGCACATAAATCACACCACAACGGCGGAACGACGGCGCCGAAACCAGGGAACCACCAACCGGCAACAGCGACAACCCCAACACTTACGCCCGCCGGCGACCCTATAAACCTTAGCAAAATCTCAACCAGCCCAAAAGAACCTTTAACCGAAACGCAGCGACAGCACCAACGGGACAACCATCTTTGCATATACTACAAACAGCCGGGGCATTATACCCTCGCTTGCCTAGCGAAACTCAAAAGATAGCAAAACGCCGGCGGATCGCAAGCGAAAAAAAATTAGGTTTTGCATATAATCGCGTGCAAAACCTGTAAAAGGATTAAAAACGACAAAAGCAGCAAAATAACGACATATATCTCCATTTTATAAGCCTTAATACAATATTTTCCTTTAACACAATGCTGCTCCCTTACGGAAACCGACCGGTACCTTATCGATTACTAATCGATACAAAATGTTCTTTATAAGCGTTTATTAATAACACATTCGCGCATACACATAACCTACCCAAATTCCAATTACCGGAACCAAAACCCCTCCGCCTCGCTAACGGAACGCTAGCAAGGCGCATTACCGACTGCGTTAAAACCATCCACACGTTCGAAAATACTACGGAAATTATAACGTTTTATTATTAGCCGCTAAAGGGACCGGATATTATCCTGGGCCTGCCGTAGCTAAAACATTATAACCTAACGATCGATTGGGCGGCGGGAACCCTAAATATAAACGGCGTTACGATAGCGGAAACCGAGCAAACACCGGCGCCGGACATAAAAATCCGCATTTTAAACGCACCCAATTTCCTAACCCTTTGCAAATAAAAAGGAATGCATACCCAAACCATACTATAAGCGAAATTCCTCGCCCTAACTAAAAAGGACACCCCACCCGACCACCAATCGTCCGATAATTTCGCTAACGATACGTTAACGGCAATCCTTCAAACCATTCTCCAAACGAAAAAGCTCCCCGAAAGTACGAAATTAAAACCCAAGCTTTAAGCTTTTAAAAACTAGGTCGAAAAGGCACTATATTTACGCCGGGTATCCAATAAGGATATAAAAAAGTTCCTAAAAGGGAAACCTCCTGCAACAATGGAAAAAATCCTTAATAAACTCCCTTAAAAGCTTTACAACCTAACGGAATGCTTCCTTCCCCAAAACGCGGACACGCTACCCCCACACAAGCCGTTCAACTACAAAATCAAACTCCTCCCTAACGAAACGCCACCACACCACCATAACCGCGCCATATCTTAACAAAAGCTACGCGTAATCCGGAAATACCTCAATACCCATTTGGCGAAAAGCTTCATCCGCCCTAGCACGTTACCGGCAACGGCCCCAATCCTTTTCGCTAAAAAGCCAAAAAGCGGGATTAAAATTTGCGTAAATTACCGGGGGCTAAATAACATTACGGTTAAAAACCGGTACCCAATCCCATTTATTAAAAAAACATTAAAAGCTTTTTTAAAAGCGAAATGGTTTAGCAAAATAAACATTATAACGGCGTTTAATCGCCTGCGCATCGCCCCCGGAAACGAATAAAAAACCGCGTTTATCACCAGGTTCGGACTATTCGAATGCCTAATAGCCAACTTCGGTATAACAAGTGCCCCCAGCTCGTTCTAACACTACATTAACCACATATTAAAAAACGCTTTAAATAAATACACTACGGCCTACTTCAACGACGTCCTAATATATAGCGAAACCAAAACGGAACACCGGCGTTACGTTAAGGAAATGGTGCGGAAACTCGCCAACGCCGGCCTATCTATCGATATTTAAAAATGCGAATTTAACGTTAAAAAAACGAAATACCTAAAACTTATCGTTTTTATAACGGGAATACGGATAAACCCAAACAAGGTAGCGGCAATCCGATCGTAAACCGCACCAACCACGCTACGGGAACTGCAACGCTTCCTCGGATTCGCGAACTTTTATAAAAGGTTTATCCGGGGCTTTTCGGTAATAGCCCGCCCGCTAACAACACTAATAAGCGCAAAAAGCTAACCGGGCTATTTACTAAACGAAGCCGCGGCAACGTTCCGCCGCCTCCGCGACGCCTTTTCCTCGGAAATTACATTAGCTTTTTACGACCCAGCATTAAAAACGATTATAAAAACGAACGCGTCGGATTAGGCGGCAAAAAGGGTCCTTTTACAAATAAACGCGAAAAGGATACGCCGGCCAATTGCTTTCTTTTCAGCCAAACACTCGCCAGCGGAATGCAACTACGAAATATACGATAAAAAGCTCCTAACAATTATCAAAACTTTTAAAAAATAAAAACCCGAGCTTTAAAGCGCCAAATCGCCAATAGAAATTTAAACGGACTATAAGAACTTGCAATTTTTTGCTACCACTAAATTACTAAACCAGCGGCAAATTAAATAGTTGGAATTCCTTAGCAATTTTAAATTCCATATCGTATATAAACTAGGAAAAACAGCCATAATCCCCAACACGCTTTTACGCCTCCTTAGCGTTCGTTTAACAAATATACGAAACGTAACCAACGAAAAGGTAACGCTTCGCTAACGAACTTTGCTACCCCTAAAACGGTAAAGCCCCGGCGAAGCACTAACGATACTACGGGTTTTCGATACGTCCGAACATATAAACGTGTTAATAAATAAAGCGTACGTTATTTCGAAACTAGCGTAAACTATAATATTTTGCTTGCAAAACCTAACGAAACGATAATTCCCCACCTAAATCCGGAAGCAAGTTAAATTAGCGAAAACCGATTGCTAAACGATACGAAAGCGCATTTATTGCAAAAAACGGCTATTCATCCCGCCCAACGATACGTTACAACTTTAAATCCTGCATAAAACGCACAGCTTACCACCAAACGGATACTTAAAACGTAACAAAACCTAGGATTTAATACGCAAAATTTACACCTAGCTACGTTTATTACGAAACGTTAGCGTATTTATCCAAAATTACCATTTGTACAAAATATTAAAAGTAGGGAAAAGATCCCCAAACGGACTGTTAAAGCCGTTAGCAATACCGTTTAAACCATAAGCGGATATATTTATAAATTACGTCGGCCCGCTACCGCTATACGAACGTTAAAATATCGTCTACCATTATATTATGGTAATAATAAACCGGTTAACAAAAATGCGCTATTATATCCTAATAATCGAAACCGACGCGGGTTGCTTAGCAAACGCCTTCCTCGCGCAAATGTACCGCTTATACGGCACCCCCAACACCATCGTCTCGGATCGCGGCAAGCAGTTCGTATCCACCTTTTAAAAAGAATTAAACAGGAAATTCGGCGTTACGTTTAAACATTCGTCATCGTTTCACCCGGAATCCGACGGCCAAATAAAAATCCTAAACGCATACATGGAACAATATTTACGGGCGTTCTACTTATATTACCAAAACGATTAAATCGATTAGCTCCCACTCGGAAAATTCGCTAGTAACAATTACATATCGGAAATAACCGGGGTTTCCCCTTTTTTCGCCAATTACGGATAAAATCCTTATATAAATACGGAACCAAAAAGTGAACGACCAAACGGCGGAACGCCGGCGCATTAACAAAAAGTTTATAACGCTACCACCGTTACGGACAAGGTTTAAAAAGTTTGGAACCACGTTAAAGCGCTAGCCGAAATTAGCAAAAAAAGGTACGAAAAAGCAACGAATCGCCACCAAACCGACGCCGGGACGTTTTTAAAAAGCGACCTGGTTTGGGTTAGCATTAGGAACATAACCACCTCGCGCCCGACAAATAAACTTAGCGAAAAATAAATCGGACCCTACCTAATTACAAAAGTTTACCCCCGAACTTTAGCCGTTAACCTACCAGCGTATTATAAACTATTCCCAATATTCCACGTTTCGTTTATCCAAAAAAAAAACCCGGGTTTCCCAAACCAGGAAGCAATAAACGATAAACACGATAAACGAGCAACCGGCGCGGTACTAGCGGATAACCAAAACGACGCAAACGGCGAATTAGTAAAAAAATAGCATTTTAATCGCATTTTAAATTCAAAAAGCACACCCGACGCTTTGGAATATAAAATAAAATAGGCAATACCTTATAAGCCAATTTAGCAGCCGGCACGCGACCTAAAAAAGGCAGACGATAGGATTTGGGACTTCCACAAACAGCACCTTAACAAACCCGAACCACCGGACTAATAGCGAAACCCGGGCGAAACGCGAACGGGGGACCAAAAAACAGCTAACTACGCGTAAAAGGTTAAAAAAGAAGCAACAGCACAACCGAAACCCAAAAGCCAACCTAAAGACAAACCTAAGCAAAACCCGAACCAACAATAAAGCGGTTAAAAACGCAGGTGGGAAAGGGGCGGAAACAGGGCGGAAAATAATCAAACCACCCAAAGCGAGCCTGCCTTAAAAGCCAAAACCACTCCATTAAAAACTAACTACCTACCCGATTCCGGGACGCACGCCAACGTCCCACCAAACCAACCCATAAAAAACGAAAAAAAAAACGGAACGAAACCCCGGCGGAAAGCAGGATACGTTACCAAAACCAAACGCGGCGCGGTTAATACCGCGCAACGCACGCGACCTCTACGAGCCGGTCTCGCCGTAGCGACTACGGACAGCAATCTCAACACCGACGAAAGCAGCGAACAAAGCGGAAACCGCCTTACCGCCGGCGATACAACACTCCGGCGGCATAACGTAGTAATCGTCGAAAAAATCATCCTCCGCACGCTCCTCAACGGACAAAAACATATAACCACGATCAAAAAACTCCTAGCAACCGTACACCCAAAAGATCTCGGCGGCACCAACAAAAGCGATCATATCGTAAAAATCTCCTTCCATTAAAACGATCGGCTGCCAAGCGAAGCGTTAGCGAAACCGGATCCAAAAATACGAAATAGGCGGAACGATAACGCGGCGCCGGCAAAACTAACCTTTCCACACGGCTTATAGCGGAAATTGCACTAATCGCAATAAATAAACGAGCCGGAAATGCGATTAGCACCAGTCCATAAACAAAAAAACGCCATACTAGCCTTATTATTAAATCGAACGGTCGAATGGTTAACGCTAAAGCAGCGATAATATTAGAGCTGGTACGTCCGGAAACAAAAAATGCAAACGGACTTGGTTAAAAGAAACGACCAAATGTCGCCGGAGGTGCTTATAACAAACGCCATCGTAACGACGGGCAACGGGACGTTATAGAAAAAGATGGTGGATCGTGAACGTAAAGGCGGCGGGAAAAAAAAAACGCGTTATCGGGAATGTAAAAAAGAGATATCCGACCGTAAAAAGGAAAGGGGAAGAGGTAAAAAGTTTTCCTAAAAAAAAAGAAGCAAAAAAAAGGAAAAGGAAAACTAAAAAGCAATCGGAAAGGGGCGCGCCTTCCGGTTTAGGAAGGCACGCCTTATTACCATAGCAGGAGCGCCGCGCCACAACCAATGCGCCAACGCCACGCCGACCAAGCGACGCCACGAAAGGGAAACACCATTAAAGCGCAATTGGAAAACCAATTGCGGTTTAAAGGAGGGGTACTATCACGGGACCAAGCCCAGCACACCTGTATTTAGCTAAAGATCCGCCGGCCCCCTCCGGGGCCAGCGGTCTTTCTCCTTCGTACAACAACAAACCTTCAACCTAGTACCCAGCTGCCGCGCCGTGACAATGCGGAAAATTTAAATTATAATTTTTATAAAGTTAAATGTAACTAACTATTTAAATTTTGGTAAAATTTAGCTTTAAATTAAGCGAGTTATTTATTTGAAAAAAACGGCGTTTAGTATGGGATTTCGAACTGGCCCACTCGCTTGTGTGGCCTACTCGCTTGTGAACCACGTTAACCTATTTTCCTTTTCCTTTTTCCTTTGCATTTTCCACTTTTCCTTTATACTATTAGGATTAACAGTAGGCTCGTTAGTCCCCCGCACCTCCGGCCGGGCCCAGGGGAGGTCCCAAGGACCCCCCCGCCCAACCCGGCCTTGCCCCCTTTTCCGGCACACCCGCCGGCCGACAGCACCACTACCACTCGCAGCGCTTCACAACGCCCCGGCGTATATATATACGCCCCACCGCCGATCGCCCGCTCACTAACAAGGAGCGCCGGAATGCGGCCCGACTTCCGTGTGCCTTCGGGTTTAATCTGCTAGCCGCCTTAATAGCAACATGTAGCCTAGTGTTAAGCTTAGGTAGCGCTAGCACGTCATATGCCCCTTGGGAGGCAGGGACTGGTAGATCCCGATATAATGACGTTAAATATACTCTCTCTCTCTCTCGCCCAATGCTGTTTTTTGGCCGCCCGATAGGACCTGGGATGCTAGGAGGCCCGACGACGAGTTTAGCACGCTGAAGTTTACGTCAAATGTGGATCAGTTTCCGTCTCCGCCCCAGGGGCGGCCGTGAACAGGTTGGGAAATAGTGGATGCGTGCTTATAACATGGATCAACTTTCCCCTCACGTCCTTTAGGTTTTCCTCCAAAATAATGTCCAGTTTGGCTTCGGCTTGATTTCTCCCACGCCGTGCCACCCGCTGCGTTGGAAATATCGTCGCGATGCTTTTTGAAATCTTAATTCGATCGTTTTTGCTTGCGGCAGTTATCCAGCCATGTCGCGCCAGCTCCCCTTCCATCCGTGACGGCCCCAACTGCGACTCCCTCCCACAGCTGCTCGAGTCGTCACACCCCGACGTCAACTTGGTGCAAACGGCCCTTGTCGCACCTGGCTCGCTTACAGCATTTGGCATTTCCAACTCGATCCCATTCTGTCGGGTCAATGGCAGCGTGGCGTACCCGACAAACAACACCGTCTTCTTCGAAGTGTGGCTGCCCCAGCCAAGCTCCTACAATGGCAGGTTCCTTGCCGTCGGTAAGTTTCCTTTGGAAGTCCAAGCTGCCTAGCTGCTGTCCTTCACTGTCCAATCGCGGCTGACAGGGCGAACCCCAGGCAATGGAGGCATGGCTGGCAGCATCGACTACCGTGCTATGATGGACAACATGAACAAGGGCTATGCAACTTCTGGCGGCGACAGTGGCCACAGGGCAGCAGAAAACAACGGAGGCAGCGCATATCCGGGCGGGGTGCGACTGCCCTACCTCCACGACCGCGACCAGGTCCTCGCCTGGATTCGCAACTCGATCGCTCTCTTCACGCCGCCGGCAAGGAACATCACGGCCGCATACTACGGTAATGCGCCAGCTCGCAGCTACTACCAGGGCTGTTCCACCGGCGGCGCCCAGGGCTTTGCTTTGGCACAGTACCACCCCGACCTATTCGACGGCATCGCCGCGGGCTGCCCTGGGAACTGGTACTCTCACCTGGCTCTGTCGTTCCTTTGGAACCAGCAAGCCACTTTGGTAGGCGCATCCTCCCGCAAGCAGAGTTCGAAGACAGCTAACTTTTCTCCAGGCTTCCGCATTCTTGCCCCAGGAATCACTCCGCCTGATCACCGGTGCTGTCCTCGACCGGTGCGACGAGCTGGACGGCGTCAAAGACAGAGTCCTGGAAAACCCTCTAGCATGCAAATTCGACATCAACACCCTCGCCTGCACCGCCGGGGCCGCGTCGGGCTGTCTCACGCCGGCGCAGCTCGCAGCAGTCAAGAAGATCTACAAGGGCCCAGCCAGGTCAGATTCAGGAGCCAACCTCTATCCCGGGTTCGGTTTTGGGAGCGAGTCGGAATGGATGAACCAAGAAGGGACGCTGTCGCTGTCTTTTTCCCTGCCCCTGCTCCAAAACATGGTGTTCGACGACCTTAGCTACAACGGCAGCACCTTTGACTGGGCGCGGGATGTGGACAGTCTTGACGCCAAGATTGGGAGCCTGATCGACTCAATCGGCAACAACCTGGGCTCCTTCAAGTCGAGCGGGAGGAAGCTTCTGGTAACTCAGGGGTGGTCGGACCCGTATAACGCGGCGACGTGGCCAATCGAGCACCTGAAGGAGGTTGACCGAGTGACGGGCGGCGACCGTGAGGAATGGCTGTCCCTGTTTATGATTCCCGGTAATTCTTCTTCCCCGCCTTGCTTCCCCTATTTTTTTGTCGACAATGCTGACTGACGCTGGTCGGCGCAAATTTTCAGGCGGCGGACATTGTGGCGGGGCAGCGACATACCCGCACGTGCCCAGCAAGCAAAATACGCTGGACGCGCTGGTGGACTGGGTCGAGAAGGGCAAAGGCCCGACAGAGCTGGTTGGGAGCGCGCCCGCCGACGGGAGCAGCAGGACGAGGAGGATCTGCCCGTGGCCCAAGACTGCCGTGTTGGTCGGACCGAATACAGACGACTGGCGGTCCTACGCCTGTCGGGAGTAGGACGGGGCAATTTGGGAGATAAGGAGTGACGTTGCAGCTCGCTGGAGCCGCGCAGCCATCACGGGGCCGCACATGAATCGTGGGGGAAGATCGTGGGGTCGCGCAGAACGGCATTGGGGCAACTCAGGGCTGGGGAAATGGGAGCGGAGAAATTGGTCCTCCACAGCAGTCAATGGGATTAATTAGCCGCCGCCAACGCACCCCAAGCAAAGGACACTGAGGAAGGACAGAGACTGGAGGAAAGAAGTAGAAGAAGGAGACGAAGAAAAAGCTGGAGAGCGACTTCATTCTGGCCAAACCCCGCACGCGCCGCCGCCTCCCCGCACGAGGTCCACGTGGGCCCAAGGGACATCAATCCTGCATTATCGCAATTCTCCCCATCCCCTTTGCCAAGCGCTCGCTCGGCAATGGCCCGACCGGTAGCAGGATTTCGGCCATGGCAGAGGGCCGCTGCAACATTAGATGGCTTTTTGGGGCTGTTATCACATCTAGAGTTGCATTCCCACCCCCGTATAGCGTAATGGACAGTGAATACAACCGCCATCTTAGCTCCTGCCTTCGTGAGAATACCCGCCCGGGCAGAGGCCCTCTCGAGCGTAGCATCGCGTTCCTCTGCGTACCCGCCTCGCCGAGAATGGCAGCGACGCTGGATAATACTTGAGAATGGCTGTGCGCTTCTTGGTCTTCTGCGCCGCGCCCGGCCCCTAGGGGTTCTGTCTTCTCGCGGCTAGAAAATGGCATCTGTATTCGAGGGCTTCCTGTTGCTTTCGGGCCTCCTCCTGGCGGGAGTTGCCGGCCAGGACAACCTGGGGCTCGGCAACGGCTACATCAATCTGACCACGGCCAACTTCAACCTCCGGCTAGCGCGTGATGCCCAAATCCTGGCCTCGCTCAAGCCTGCTGGCGATGCCTTCGACTTCTTGCCGTTCGACTACCTGCCGCTGCGAGCCCGCAACGGCCAGTACCACTGGGGCGACATCACATTCCGCTACCGGCGGGCTGGCGACGTGACATGGACATCCGGCGACTCCTCCACTGCTCGCCAGGCAGTCTCTGTCGTGTCCCCCCTATCTACCGACGTCTTGTCCTCGTCTCGTCTCGGTCCAACCTTGGGCAACAATGCCGGCCCTTTGAACATCACGCGCGAATGGCTGGACGTGTCAGGCGACCTCGGCCTGCGATTCGTCATCCGGAACTCGGGCCCGAACGCAGTCGAACTCGGCAGCCTTGGCTTTCCGGCCGAGTTCAACAGCATTTTCACAGGTCGACACGCCTCGGACATGCAGCGCCTGTGCTCGCTTTCTGATCCCTACATCGGCATGCACGCCGGCCACATCCGCGTCGCCCCCATCCGCGGGACCGGCGCCGCCCTTGTTGTTACGCCCCTTGGCGACACCCCAATGGAGGCTTACCGCAATCTGTACGAAGGCGGCTACGAGGGGACATGGTACGGCAGCCAGACATTCGAGGGGCTCTACGAGTGGCAGGTTCTGAGCAAGGCGTGGGCCGAGAACGAGTGGCGTGGCCAGACGCCATGGAACCTGGCATCCTCGAGGACGCTGCAGCCAGGCGAGTCGCTGCAGTTCGGAGTCCGCTTTTCTGTGGCCAAGGGTGGCGTGCGCGACCTTGACGCCACCATCCGGAACACAGGGACGCCCACGGCTGTCGGTGTCCCCGGCTACATCATCCCCAGGGGCGCTGCCGCACAGCTGTTTTTGCAGTCGGGATCCGAGGTGCGGTCGATCAGCTCGGAACCAGCGGGGTCCCTCCAGCTCACCCAAGCCGGGCCTGGGAAGTACACCGTCACGCCGTCTTCAGGATCGTGGGGTCGCGCGCGTGTCATGGTACAATACGCAGACAGCAAGGTCCAGACAATCCACTACTACGTCACCAAGTCCTCGACCGAGGCAGTGGCGGACCTTGGCCGGTTTCTCACGACAGCCCAGTGGTTCAACGACTCCTCGGATCCCTTCGGGCGCGCCCCGTCAGCCATGACGTACGACTACGAGACGAAATCCATCGTGACGCAGGACTCCCGCGCGTGGGTGGCGGGGCTCAGCGACGAGGGAGGTGCCGGGTCCTATCTCTCTGCTTTCATGAAGCAAGCCATCCAGCCAAACGCCGACGAGGTGGCCAAGCTCGAGGCGTTTGTGGACGGCGTGCTCCGGCCGAGACTCCAGACCACCGACCTCGGCGTACGTAAGAGTCTTTTCTTCTACGAGCCCGCTGCCGTGCCGGGCTATTCCTACGACAGGAGCCTCGACTGGACGAGCTGGACATCGTGGAACCGGGCCGCAGCGTCCGCCATCGACCGCGCCTACAACTACGTCCACGTCGCCGCGGCCTACTGGGCCCTCTACCGGGTGGCACGGGCATACCCCAGCCTGACAAAAAGTCACGGCTGGGAGTGGTATCTCGACCAGGCACATGGGACTGTGATGAGGGCCATGCGGAGCGATGTCGGGTACAACCGGGTTGGCCTCATGGGCGAGACGGTCTTTGGAGAGATCCTGGCCGACCTTGTCCGCGAAGGACGCACGGCTCAGGCCAGCACGTTCTCTTCTGCAATGCGATCTCGAGCGACTCAGTGGGATACAGAGGAGGTCCCATTCGGCAGCGAGATGGCCTGGGACTCAACGGGCCAGGAGGGTGTCTACTACTGGTCCAAGTAAGCTGACCCAGTCTTTCCACTTGATGTTTGCTCTCAAGATGCATGTCTGACGCCCGACAGGTACTTTGGCTACAACAACACGGCAGCCAAGTCGGTTAACAGTGTCCTGGGCTTCACGCCAACCGTCCCGCATTGGGGCTGGAACGGCAATGCCCGTCGGTACTGGGACAACTTGTGAGTATTGGAGATTGTGAAGGCCGCCCAGCCACGAGAAGTCCGCCATCTAACAGCCTCTCGTAGCTACGGTGGCAAGCTCCGCCGCATCGAGCGCCAGATCCACCACTACGGCTCCGGGCTGAACGCGCTCGTCCTCCTCGCCGCATTCCGCTCGTCTCCCTCGGACACGTACCTCCTCCGCGCAGGATACGGCGGAACCACCGGCCCGCTCTCTAACATCAACCGGGACGGCTTTGCCGCCGCTTCGTTCCACTCTTGGCCCGACACAATGCGGTGGGACGGCATCAGCGGCGACTACGGCCCAGGCTTCTTGGGTCTCGCCCTCGGCTCTGGGACCTACGTTGTCAACGATGCCGAGCTTGGGATCGTGGCCTTTGGAGGCGAGCTGCTGCGGCAGGACGGTGCAAGCGGCAGCGTCAGCGTCAGGACCACGGATGCAGTCCGACGAAGGGTTTTCGTGGGACCGCTGGGCGTGCTTGTGAGCGTTGACTCTGGCATCATCCAGGAGGTTCGCTTCGATAGCTCGGGGGCCTTGTCGGTGACGCTCGCACAGCAAGAGGGCGGGCCGGTCGCTGCGGCTGTTCTCCTCTGGGTTGAAGCCACCACCCCTGGTGCCCGCGGGGTGAAGGTTGTCACATCAGGCATCAAACAGGCACGTGGAGGATGGAGTGTTCCTATGTCTTCGTCCAAAGCCACAGTGCAGCTAGCTTGAGCTTGAGGCGCGGGGGCTCCTGTGAAGAACAATACTTGTTGAACAACGTGCCCCTTTTCCCCGCCCGTTCCATCGCAGGGATGCCGCTATTTTGGAAACATCATTTCCCACCAATTGCCCTTCCCCGCATCACCGGCAAAAGGGGCCTTGGCACAAATGGAGTCAGCTGTCGCGTGTACGGCCACGGTGTTTTTTCTGTCCTCCGTCCGGCCATACCAAAGAGACAGCAGGAAAGATTTCCGGATCGAGTATGTCCGGAGGAACCACGGCCGTCCAATGGCCTCCAATCCACGACGTCGCCGGCCAGACAATGCTTGATGTCTTCCACGCAGTCGCAGTATTTATTATTAAAAGGCAATGGGTCTTTCTCCTGATAGTTGCGTAAAGGGGCCAACCCCTTCTTCGGCCCAGCCCACCGCATGATCACACACCCCGCTCAGCTTCCTGCCTACCAAAGCCCGCGATGCAGGTCTTCCCCCTCGCCATCCTGGCTCTCAGCCTCTCCGCGGCCACCGCGTCGGCGCAGAGCAAGGTGAAGGTGATGCTGCTTGGCGACTCCATCACGCAGATCTCGTGCTGGCGGCCCAAGGTGTGGAGCCAGCTTTCCTCGGCCGGGCTCGCAAACAACGTCGACTTCGTGGGCAGCATGAACGACCTCCAGGGCAAATGCGGCAACCCCCCGGCCGGGTTCGACCGCAACCACGAGGGGCACTCGGGCTGGCAGGCCTACGACATCGCGCGCAACAACATCGCCGGCTGGGTCCAGACGTACAAGCCCGACGTCCTCCAGTTCATGCTGGGCACCAACGACGTCAACATCGGCAAGCGGAATGTGCAGACCATCCTTGATGCTTATACGACCATCGTCAGCGCAGCAAGGAACGCGAATCCCAGAGTCAAAATTGTAGTATGTGCTTTTTTCTTATTTCTCATTCTGACTGAATAACATAAATCTGACCCAGGCCCTCTTCCAGGTCGACAAGATCATCCCCACGAGCTGGAGCGACGCCACCATTGAAGCAGTGAACAACGCAATCCCGGGTTGGGCGTCGCAACGCAGCACATCGGCGTCACCTATCACAGTGGCGGACTGCTCTCGCGCCGCAGGCTTCACCAATGCCATGCTAGAAGGCGATGGCGTTCACCCCAACGGGCAAGGAGACGACTTCATCGCCAGGCAAATCGGGCCCAAGCTGATCCAGGCCATCAATGCTGCTCGCAGTGGCTGAAGAGAGCCTCGATCGTCCTTGACGGGGACCTGTGCCGCTTGTGGGCGACTGCATTCTGCTACCGAAAACTGTCTAAAGCATCGAGGCAGTAGCACTCACATTGTATATAAGCCGATCTGGTCTGAGACGGAGCTGCTCAAGGGCGGGTTGCTCGGCACCTCAGGGTCAAAAGTTGCAAGAAAATTTATATATAGGTATTTTCAAGTACATAGCCATCGTATTTATTTCCATTTTGTCCTTTAAAAATATGACTACGATGCTAGACCGCCTGGTCCACTACACCGCGAAACAGAAAAGTCAGGCCGGGCATGACGGGCGTTGATGCCGAGTCTCCCTCCCCCAGGAATCGGATATCGCATCGCGCCACGACGTACTTATTTGTCTCGTATGCCCTGAGCGCGTCCTCCTCTTCCCGGCTCGTCACCATATAAGCTGAGCCTACAACCTTGGCATCATGCTTTTCGGCTTGGACCAGGGCGTTGTACTTGCCGCCACCCCATGTGGCCAACTTCCCGCCTTCTACTTCTGCTGGGTGGAAACCTCGACCGCCCACCCTAGCTCCACCTCCTTCGCCGCCACCGTCCACTTGCAGGTGCAAAACGCGACCCAGAACATCCGGCATGGCCAAAGTTCCGTAGAAGAAGTACCAGACGGGGTACTCGTCCTGCGCTGGGACTCGCGCCAGGCGCTCATCGTCGGGCATCCTGTATTGTGGCATAGTGCAGTCGGGGACGCCGAGTGTTTGATGGCGCGAAAATGGCATCAGGCTCTTCTCAGCCTCCGAGTGACGGATAAACAGCAGCTGGTGAGAGCCCACATGCTGGAGGATCATGGCCTTGCAGCGTGCGTCCACGAGACAGAACTCGGTGTTGCTCCCGTCATCGTGGTCTGAAGAAGAGAAAACCACAGGAGGGTGTTCCAGGTGGCAGATTCCCTGGACATTGGATGCGTCGAGAAAACCAGGTTCGAGTCGCAGCAGGTATCTAGCCTCGGCGTCGTTGCATGAGCCCGCGCTCGATGGAGCACTGGGCGCTGCAGGCCTAGCCTCGAGCCTGCCGCTTGCAAGTGCATATTCGTACGACTCCTTGCTGTGCCCTGGCCACGCGTGCTGCAGGTACGTCCAGGATCCGACTGAGATGGTGGTGCGGCCTAGGTTAGACCGCCAACCCTCGATGGCAGCACGGGCCTCGGCATGCTTCAGGTTGAAGAGTTGGTGCCATCGGACGATGTCTTCATCCGAGATGTGAGTGTCGTCGCCCAAGGCGTTTATCGCAAGCGCTTCGCAGGCTGCGAGGTCAGGATCCATAACGTGCTCAGGATGGCACTGTAGGAAATACGCGAGACAAGCAAGTTGGGTTATGCGAAAGAACAACAGATCAACTGGAGGGATACGGTATAATTATGTGGGCTAGTTGTGCAATCTC
>JNVV01000004.1:41119-85950 GCA_000733355.1 Falciphora oryzae
TTGGAAGCTACACTGCTGCATGGCAAAAACGAGCCACTCGGCAAAGGCCGACCGTTTGGCTTCCTCGTGGCGTTCGAACCATGGCTTGCACCTCTTCTTGTAGCGGTACCCTAGATTTTCGAAGCTTGCGTCAAAAGGATGGTTGGCAGTGGTGGACAGCCACAGACATGATTCTTCGGAAAGCGCCCAGCCTTGTCGGATCTGACCCCAGGCCGCGGTGTGCAAACAACAAAAGCACGATGCGGGCTGTGTAATTATGCCCCGACCTCGCACCCGTCCAAGAAGCCACCCTCCCCTTTCATTTGGTCAAAACCCGACCATTTCCGATCTCGTCGGCATGTGCTCGATTGAAAACCAAAACAGGGCAGCATTTTCATGGAGGTTTCCAAATGCAAACGATGCGTGGTTGAACGGATGGGAGCTGCACGCTGGCTACCACAACCACAATTTCCAACCCCATTTCCGACCAGAACTTCAAGTTATCGCACCGCCCCAACTAAAAATACAGCTGAGGTGGCAGGCCACCCCAAGGACTCCGACTTGACGCCTGGCGGCTCGTCGGATGACGAGGAAACACGCGGGAAGATCGCGATTTGCTCCCCGCCCGGCTCGATTCCGGCCCCGCCGCCAACACGCCATGGATGGATGCGGTGGATGTCATGCCGTGCCCCGCCCCCATCTTGATAATCTTGACAAACAGAGCTAGGCAAACCACGCCGAGCAGGCCAAGGAGGGGGCTTCTCCACTGCAGTGGCGCTGTCGCATCGCATTGCAACAAGCAGCCAGGAAGCAGGGCTGACCGCCGTCCGCTGTGAAGAAGCATCTTGATGCAGTAACACCACCAGCGTGTGATAACTTAACGTGCAATGCTGGCTCGGGGCAGCCCGGCCCGGCCAACGCGTAAACTGTCACACTGGAAAAGGGGTTCCTTCCCAAAGAAAGTAGCAGCCAGGCGGGCAGTGTTTCCCCTTTGGTAAAGTGCCATAATTGACAATGGCACGTATTAGCTGCCGCGTTGCATTCGGTCCGCGAGGACGCCCTGCTATCTCCCACCGCTTTATGCATGCCTAAACGGGAAGGCCGGCAAATGGGAAAGCTGCGAAAACACGTGAGGATCAAGCCCGACGTTGTGTACAAATACCAAGTTTGTCCGCTACCTATGTTTCCAAAGTTTCCCCCCTATCTCGCCATCAAGCTTCCTTCTTCAACTCTCCCAAAAGCTTTTCCATCCCATTCTCTACCAACCAAGCACCACCCACCGCCGCAAATATGCAGTTCAGCCTCAACACCGTTCTCGCTGCCCTGGCCATGGCCTCTTTCGCCGCTGCCCAGGACCAGCTATGCATCGACAGGGCCCCCGGTGCTCGGTGCTCGGGCCGGTACTCCAAGCCGTGCTCGTGGTCTCCCATGGGCTACCCCACTTACTCCTGCTGCCTGCCGACCGTTACTTGCACCCTGCCATAAATGCTTAAAGCTTTTATCGTAAGTACTCCCACCTTGGCCCATTCCTAAATTTCTTTTCTAACACCTCGTTAGCCATTGGCAATTCCCAGCTTGCTCGGAAAGCTTTATGCCGCAAACAACCCGGCGACAACCATTCAATTACTTCCTTTAAGGAGGAGCCTTTGTGGTGGGGATTGGTGTTGCATCAAATACTTTTCGCGTGCGCAGGCAGGAAGATGAAGGAAAATATACTTGATATTTTCAGCTCCCACCCCTCGTTGTGTATCAACTTCCTATTACGTTAAACCCATGATGCCGCGATCCGTATATCGCCCTCGGCTGCGCCCTCCAAAAGTCGAGAAAACTCTCGTGTTCACCCTAAACTGCAACGGTTCTCACGGGTGGCGATCCCGCTCCCACATCTCGTCCAGCTCCAAAGCGGAAGTCGCGCGGATGGAATCTCGTCGTAGCTCTACTTGGACAGTGTCAACAATCCGCACTCCCTCCCTCAGCGCCGCACAACGTCCCGTCGTCGTGTACAAAAGCTTGAGCTGGCTGGCGCCGAGCGTCCACACAATGTCTCCCGGGTATCCCTCCGCGCTGCGGTCATCCAGCCATTGCAGCCCATAGATAATGCAGAAGACTGTGTGTGGCATGAGCGAGAGGAGGCCGCCCAGCAGAGCTATGACAGCACCCCAGGTCCCGGTCTTCCCGTCCAACTTCTCGAGTCGTGTCGCCGAGAAGTCCGACGATTTTCGCTTGCTACTGTCGAACTGCACAGGCAGCTGCTCGACCAGCTGGCGCACAAGTGCGTGCGCCAAAGCCAACGCCCCTCGCACTTCAGGCGTGGCACTAGCTGGGTCGTCGGCTTCGTGGCGTGCATGGCGCGGGAGCCCGCAAAACTACGATATGACAGGGATCTGGTTCGTGTCGGCAAGATCAACCACTTTGGCCACGAGCACGGCCAGCGGGTTGCCGAGGTCGTCGGCGGCCGTGTAAGGGGCTTCAAGCCAGAGCGGGCCCGGCTCGTCCGGGGCAGTCCACTCGCGCAGGCGCCTCAGCGCCGCCGGGTCGACCGTCATCGGGCGGAATGAGTTGCTCGGGAGTGGGACGCGGCTGCGGTCAAAAAAGGATTCGCAGGCTCGAGTGTGGTAGGCCACCTCCCTGACGACCTGCCGCTTCATGTGCTCCATCTCGACCCGTCGCCTCTCCTCCCCTTCAAGCCCGAGTCGACGGTCGTGCTCGGCGTCTCGTGTTTGCTGTTCGACAAGCTCACGTGTCACGCGCACCTCAGCTCTCCCACTCTGGGCCGCGAGGTGCCCGATTCGCTCAGCCAGGCGGCCAGTGCGTGCGACTTCAGCGTCAAAGAGGCGCGAAAGGCTATCACTAAAAGAGTCCGGCAGCCGCTTCCGCCGCGTCTCCATCATCAGCATTCCATACCGCTGTCGCGCTGGCCGAGTTCGCGGCCAAAAAAGACGCCGAAGGCAAGATCCTGGCCACAGACGAGCACCTACGGTCGGTGGTCGAGCTGTCGAGGGACTTTAAGAACTACTTGAAAGAGTTGTATTCGGGGGACGAAGACAAGCGTGCGAAGCGTCTGCTTGAGCGTCTCGACGAGTACCAGCCTTGAGGGTCAAGATGGGGAAGGAATTCACAGACTGGTTGGCGGCCTGGCTGCATGTAGGTTCTTTTTGGGGTTTTAGTGGCTGGGGGATTCCTTTTTCTTATTTTGTCTCCTATGTGTTCTCAGGTGTTCTCTTTGCGTTTTTCCTATTACCTTTTCTCCTGTTCCCTGATTCCTGTGTTCTTTTCCCCGTGTGCTGTGTTCTTCTCCCCGTGTGCTGTGTTCTTTTTCCCTTTTATTTCCCGGAATTTGGCCATTTCATGTTGCCCACCAAATGCCGTGGATAGCTTCAATCCGCGAATTCAGAAGTTGAGGTGAATGTAATGAGTCGGAAGTCGGGAGGCTCGTCGTGGGGCTGAGTCAGGGGCCACGCCGCACATCACGTCATTTTTGAGGCGCTTTACGCTCCCGCTCCAGCGGATGCTTAGCCCGAGGGCCGACTGCCGCCGCCTGACAAAATTTCACGCAGTGGCGCGAGCGGCTGAGCGACAAACGACAAGGTGGGTCGCGAGCTGGATCTCCATCTCGAGAACAAAGAAAAAAAACTGCCAGTCCAGAATCGAGTCAGCTTCCTCCAGGCTGCCACCAACGTCGATACTGCTGGTCTGTATTTCCGCCAATCCACCACCCGACACACAATGCTGCCGACCTCGGTCGTCTCCGCCGCCCGCGCGGCCAGCTGGGTCCGGGCTGCTGGGCCTAGAAGCTCGGCGATGCGCGGCATGGCAACCGCCGCCCCTGTGGCCTCGGCGACCCGCGCCCACAAGGTCGTCGTCGTCGGCGGCGGCACCGCTGGCATGTGCGCAAGCCACCAGCTGCTCCTGAGCGGCAGGTTCGCCCAGGACGACATCGCCATCGTCGACCCGGCCGACTTCCACCACTACCAGCCCGGCTGGACGCTGGTGGGCGGCGGGCTCAAGACCAAGGAGGAGCTGCGCAGGCCGCTCAAGAGCCTGGTCGACGGCAAGCTCAAGTACTACAAGGAGGCGGTCGGCTCCTTCAGCCCCGACGACAACTCGGTCACGCTCGCCAACGGCGGCAGGCTCTCGTACGAGCACCTCGTCGTCGCGCCCGGCATCGAGATCGACTACGCCAGCATCAAGGGTCTGCCCGACGCCCTGGCCGACGACTCGCTGCCCGTGTCGTCCATCTACGGCTACGACACGTGCAGCAAGGTCTTCCCCACCATCCAGGCCCTCAAAACTGGCGCCGCCATCTTCACCCAGCCCGCCGGCGTCATCAAGTGCGCCGGCGCCCCGCAAAAGGCCATGTGGCTGGCCCTCGACCACTGGAAGCGCGCGGGGTTATATAACCCCGCCGACTCGGCCTCGTCGCCCATCAGCGTCACCTTCGCCACCGGCCTGCCGTCCATGTTCGGCGTGCCCAAGTACAGCGCCGCGCTGGAGAAGCTGCGCGTCGAGCGCGGCGTCGAGGGCCTGTTCGGCCACGACCTCGTCGAGGTCAACGGCACTACTGCGACCTTTGCCGTTGCTGGGTCCGCCAACAAGGTGACGAGGAAGTTCGACCTGCTGCACGTCGTGCCCAAGATGGGCCCGCACGCCTTTGTCAAGAACAGCCCGCTGGGCAACGAGGCCGGCTATGTCGACGTTGACGACGCCACCACGCGCCACAAGAAGTACGCCAACGTCTGGTCCATCGGCGACGCCTCGAGCCTGCCGACCTCCAAGACCGCCGCCGCCATCACGGCCGAGTCGCCCGTCATGGTCAAGAACATGCTCCTGGCCATGGACGGCAAGAAGCCGCAGTCGGCCTACGACGGCTACACGTCGTGCCCGCTGCTCACCGAGTACGGCAAGGTCATGCTGGCCGAGTTCAAGTACGCGGGCGTGCCCAAGGAGACGTTTGCCTCGACCCTGGGCGACCAGGCGGTGCCGCGACGGGCCTTCTACTACCTCAAGAAGGACTTTTTCCCGTGGGTCTACTACCAGTCCATGGTGAAGGGGACGTGGGCAGGACCCAAGGGGTGGAGGAACACATAAAAACAAGCCAAACATTAATTGATAACTGGCCTGTTGTACACTACTAATAAAATAGTTCAATAACATCTTCTCCCTTGTCAGCTCGTCGAGGCAGAGCAGCTTTCGGCTTGGCACATGAGGCTTAATCCTCTCACTCCCCACTTTTTGCTATTAGTACTCACCCCCACCCCGATATCGGCCGGCATGTTTTTTTCTATGGCGCACCCATACAAACGAACACGGGCTTCAATGCAAAGGTGCAAAGGTGCAAAAGGGAACAATTTACAGCACGGGCGGTCAATTGGCACCTCTGCACCTTTACTTGCGTGCACCTTTTTGCGTGGATTTTGTGGCTGGATGTCTGGGCCTCAGTGGCTTCATCGTAAATGCGCAACCAATGGCATTAGTTTCAATTGCGGGCCAAAGTTTGTCAGCAGCGAAACCGCTCTGCACAAGGGGTGCACAGGCCAAAAGTGGAGCGGGGTGAGTGCTATTAGCGAAAAGGGGGAGTGACAGGATTAAGCCTCTTGGCACATAGTTCAGCGTCTGTGTTCCTAGCGATCTCCCCCTCTGTGGACCGGTTGTCGGCGGCATGTCGAACCAGTTGGCCGGCAGCTCCAGGATAGGCTTGCCCGACTTGGTAAACAGGACTGCTCCACGCTCCAGCTCGGCCTGTAACTGGCTTGCGTGCCACATATCAGCCGCCTTGAATCGCCTTGAATCTCGGCTTCCAACGCGCCCAGCGTGCCCATGGGCCGCAGGTTTGCCCCGGTCAGCTCGCCCTCCATCAGTTGCACGCGTCGGCAAGTCAACAGAACTTGTAGCCCAGTCCGAGGCCAGCCAACCAAGTCCGAGACTTCTGGCTCATCATTGTGATGTGCAAGTTGCTTACGTCGTCGGCCTGGTTGATCCTATCTTCGAGAAAAGCCTCCGCCCCCAGGGACTTGGCGCTTTCCAGAAGGTTTTGAACGAAATCAGGATGATGCACTTCGTCCAAAGCCCCCACCTTATTGATGGTATCGCTAAATCGACTGGGGTTGAACTTGAGAGCCATCAGAACGAAGGCCATTGTGAAGGCAATCCAGTGCTTTGCCTTTGTCGCTGTTGCGACCCCAGGACCTCGGCGGAACTCGACTGAACCAGCTTTGCCTTCCGAGGAAGGGAGGAAGTTCCATGAGAAGAACTTATCCTTGTTAGGACAAAGAAGCTCAACGATCTCGTCCCTAGTTGACTTGTCGATCCTTTCAAAAAGGATTGGGAGGGCGCGCACGGGGCCGTAACACTCGAAAGCCCGGACCAGCTCGTGCGCTTTCAAGTTTGACTTGCAAAAGTCGGTGGCCGAATCCTGGCGGGAGGGAGGGCAACATCTCGCCGTAGCTGGTTCCTAGAATACCACGGCTTTGGCAAGGTTCCGAAGTTGGTCGAGCGAATGGGCGCCTTGGGCCCAGGAAATGTGCACATGCGTGCCGGAAGTCGTATCCAGGCGCAACTCAAAAGACGATGTCAGGACAGACCAGAACCTGTCCACAACATCTGCCCAGGTGGAATCTGCCACTATGACTGGTGTAACGATCTCCAGGGGGAAGAATCCATCGACATAGTGGGCTTTGGAGAGCGAAGCGTCGATGAGTACTGTCCATTTGGTATAATCGACTTGGGCTTCGTCATCGGATGGATCGTACACATAGGAGGGCATCGCGTTTTCCGAAAGGAGCTTGGCCACCGAGCGCAACAGACGGAGAGCATACTTGCGCCGCTCCCCGCCCGAGGCCGTCTCGTCTAGGATGGGGAGCTTGGAGGAAGGGAGCGGTTTCAGTTGCATCTCGAACTCTGCCCCGAAGTTGAATGGCAGCTCCCCGGCGCATTTCATCTCGTCCGGCTCCTCATCGTGACTTGGCTCCTTCGGTCTCCAAGCCTGGCTTGTCGATCTTCGGTGATGGTGCCGAGCTCTTTTTCCATGCCCAGGTTCGAGACTGCTTGCCCGCTTCTTCCCGCTGCCGTCCATTGCGCGTACCAATAGAGAAAAAGGGGCCAGAAACAACAATAACAACGCGAAAGAATGCGATGGCTGCAAAGACGGCTAACTTCGAAGCGGATTGATACAACCAAAAGAAAACAAGAACTGCAATACATGAAAAGCATGTGACGATCATTCGACAACCTCCTTCGAATCCAAGGTACTGTCAAGTCTCTGGTTGTTGATCTTGCTCCACCAGCAAGCCACACACACGTTCGCGCTCCCCGCGCCTGCCATAGGAGCGGTTCCCCAGGTGACCCGCCACCCGAGGGCCGTCTCGACCCAAGCAGGCAAGTACGTGCAGTCCCTGGGCCTGCGCCAACCAGCACGCGCACGCAGCCCACATGGCCAAACAGGGCAGCCATGTGCAAAGGCCCAAGGTCCAGCAATGGCGTCGCGATATCCGGGTTAGACCCCAGCTGCGTCAGCAGACGCGCCACTTCGGCGTGGCCCTCTCGGCAGGCCGCGTGCAGCGGAGTGAGGCCCATCTCGTCGGCCATGTTGACCCGCGCGCCGAGCTTGACAAGCGCCTGCACGGCCAACGCCGCCTCTGGCGCGGCCGCGTGCCAGAGCGGCGTCCTGCCGAAGCGGTCCAGGTGTCGACCTGGCGGATAAATACCGAGTTGTGCGTCTCAATGATGGACTGCAGCTCCGAGCTGCGGTTGTGCGCCTGGTTCGTCTGGTCCTTCTCCAGCACGATGCGCTCTATCAGCTCGCCGTTGTTCGCGACGGCCGCCCGGTGCAGCACCATCTCCTCAAACACGTTGCGCGTGCTCAGCGGCGAGAAGCCTGCCTCACGCGGCGCCAGCGACTCGAGAAGCTCAAAGCACGCCAGCTGCTCCTCGCGGGGCGCGTAGGACGCTAGGAGGTGGACGGGCGTCCCGAGCAGTCCGACGGTGCGGACGTCCAAAAGCTCTGCGATGATGCCGGTCGCCTCATGGCTGCGCAGGATGTACATAATGGCGTCCTTGTGGCACATCATGGCCGCCACGTGCAGCCGTGTTTAGTTGCGGTCTCCGGCAGCACACCGTCATGAAGCAGTCGGCGCATGGAAGCAGGTCGCCTCGAAGCGCGGCCAACTGTAGGCGTGCGCCCGCTCCATCGTGGCCGACATCTCCTGCCTCACTCCCCGACATGGCCTTGGGGCTGGCTGGGCCGGAGATAGGGTCGCGGCTGGCATCGTTACTTCTGCTTCTGCTCCTGCGTCCCATAATGTTCAGGGAAGAGGGCGACAGGCGCAGCTTCGACCTTGCCCGGTTGGCGAGATCGGCAAGCCTTTCCGCTCCGGATCTGTGACTCTGGGGATGCCCCGACTCAGGGCTCGGGTCCTCGCCCAAGGACTCTCCCAGATACGCGCTTACCCACAACCTTAGCTCCTTGTCGGGCGGTCTTGTCCGTACTCCTCGCGTCTTTCCCTCGATTATGGACTCGAGGTTTGCGATCGACTCGCGGATACAGCACGCCTCGGTCAGCAGGCGCACCCTCTCCTGCTCGCGCTCCTGCTCCATGGCGGCCGTGTCCAGCCGGAGCGCCGGCAGTTTGGCCAGGTTTTTGGGCGTGTAGATCTCAACTTGCCGGGAGATGGAGAGCGCGGCATAGCTGCGGCGGTGCTGCTCCAGATTGCTGACGTGTGCAATCGATATCAGCCTGTGGTCGTCGCCGAGCAGCTTCTGGAGGCTGAACCAATGCGCCGACTTCAGCACGTCCTTGGCGGCAAGCCGGATCTCGGCGTTCAGCTGCGCAAACACCGGCGACAGTGGCTCGCCTGTGCACCTCCGCTGGAAGCACCACGCCACCCACTTGAGTCCCGCCACCTTCTTGAGCCCGACCGCGACGTCGACCACGTGGCCCCGGGACGAGTTTTCGCGATATCTAAACAGACCCGCGACGTCGCCGCTCCTGGAAGGCGCCGAGGTGAGAATCATGGTGGTCGAGTTCCACCACTCCTCCAGGTACACGCTGTCCAGCCTGTGCACGGGCGACCCCTCGACGCGGAAGTCGGGCAGGCTGTAGTACAGCGGCTGCTGGCGCACAAAGATGGGCTGGTATCCCTCGATGAAGACGGGGTAGTCGTAGTCGACAGGTTTTAACAGTTTGCGCGAGCGCGGGTGCAGCCTCCCGAAGTGGTCGAAGCTCAAACGTCGCAGCCACAGCGTCGGGCAGAACGTCTGCGACCCGATCATGACGACGCAGTCCAGCAGCGCGTAGTAGTCCTCGTTCCCGGTCGCGTCGTACTGGTCCCAGATGGGCCGCAGGTACAGCTGCACCCGGAGCCCGTGGCTGGTGATCTCGACGGGCACGCTCTCGGTGGTGGCCGAGGGCGGCAGCGGCACAATGTCGCCCGCGTCCTTGAACTGGAACGGGCTCTCGGCGAAGAGCCCGCACACGGCGTCCGGGTCGTCGGCGTCTATGTCCGCCTCTCCGCCGTAGGCGTTCCATGCGAAGATGGACTGGTCCGATGTCGTCTTGAGGATGCCCTCCTGCAGCCGGAGGAAGGCCTTGCTGCCCTCGCCGTAGAGCAGCGGCATGTTGACGCCGAAAATTCCGAGCAGGCAGCACGCCAGGTCCTCAGGCCACGTGGTCTGGCGGTGCGCTGCCCATTTCATGCGGCTTGCCACAGAGGTTGCTCGCCCGGACGCGGCCCTGAAGGACTGCGATGGGGACTCCGATAATGCCTGCGATCAGCCGTGGCAGTGTGGAGGAGTCGCCGTCGCTCTTGGTGCCAAGGTGACTCCAGTCCCTGGCCTTGAACTCAACTTCTCGCGGGGCAATGAGCTCCTGTAACGTCCATCCGCGAGTAAACCAGCGACTTGACCGAAAAGCCGACCCCTCGCCCGCAGGGTCCTGCTCGCCGGTCGACGGGACGTCTGGCAGGAAGGCGTAGCACACGGCCGACTCTTGGTACCACCTGTACATGGAGTTGATGGCCTCGGACAGCTCGGCGCTGCTGGACTTGTCGATGTAGCACGTGTCGATCTAGACGTAGCCGTGACCGGCGCGGCGCGCGAACTCGGTCGTGTCCCCCACCTTGGCGAAGCCGGCCTTGCGCTTGACCTGGACCTTGGCTGCATCGCTGTCGCCCTGGCTCAGGAGCTGGATTTCTTGGAACGTCACCTCCTCGGCGTTCCAGGTGTGCGACAGGATGGCGTAGGACGGGATGTGAAGCTGGAGGAAGTCCACAATCCTCAGCGTTTGGGTGTCGAGCAGACGCATTGTGAGCCAGGAGTCCGGGACCAGGGGTTTGATTGACCTGTGAGCTTACTGTGGATGGACTTGGCGCCAGAAACCACATTTAAATATCTCCGCCGCCCAGCCCCCATGAAAGGGAGGACTAGCGTGGTCGGCTGTTTTGGTGGCGTATTCTCGTGATGGTTGCGGCTGGATTTGCGGCTGAAGGGGCTGTGCCCGTCCACGGCAAAAAAAGAAATCGCGCCCCATTGCTTCCGATCTGCGTACTTTCCTATTTCCTTACCTTTCCTGCTCCTCTCCTGCTTCCTTTTCTGTGTCATTTCCTATATCATGTCGTATTCCCGCGCTACGATAGGCATGGAGGTGCCAACTAACGCAGTGGGTTTTTTTTTTTTTTTTTTTTTTTTTTTTTTGGCTGTGTAACCCTCTCACGTTTTGACGCAGAGAAGCTGTGTCGAAACCTGACACACCCTCCCGAAAGCTGGGCCAATATAAACCAATGGCTGCCGACAAGACTGCTGGGCGCGGGTGCAACGACAACCACTGCGACACCAACATCCCGTGCACGTGGTGGAGGACAATGTTACCCGCCGAATCCCCACGGGGCCCCAAGCCACTTTGGGGCCGCCCATCTCTCCTCAACCGGTTCAAACATGGGTGAGGACTGGTCAACATCTTAGCGGGGTCCCAAGACCTGGGGACATGCACTTCCCGTGGTGGCCTTATGTTCCTCCCTGGAATGTGGGTATCACCGCAGCCACAAGCGGCAGCTCCCACTGCCTTCTAGGTACGATCGAGGCCTGGGAGTCGAGTGAGGGACAAAAGGATATTTGCCGCATACCAGGGAACGAGGCCGGAACAGAAGTTTGGTTGCCGCCAAGTGGTATGGCCGGCCTCGTTGTGGACATCCGGCGCTTTGGCCAGTCTCCTCGCGATCCTAGGCACAATATTGACGCAGCTTTGCTCCCACCACCGGACCCGAGAGTCCAAGATTTGGGGCCGCCCGTGGCCAGGGGTGTCAGTATTAGAAATGCACCGAGCGGAAGATCAAATGTACAAGTTGTAAGCCTAGCAAGTTGTAGGCCTGACAGGCTGCGCGGCATTCCATTCCAGCCTCTCGAGTGTAAAGACCAAGCGCATCCCGTGCTGAAGAACCACCCGAGCGCGAGACACCAGCTCGCCGGCAGCCTCTTCCCTTTTACAAGCCCAACCAGCAACCACCCCCGGATCAAGATGCGTCCCCTTGCTGTGTTCTTCACCCTCACCGCCTCTGCCACGGCCGCTGCCGTTGGCGCCACCTCGGGCCCCGAACTCCCCATGGGCGAGATCGGCTGGGAGGGAGAGGTCGCCCCGGGTGGACCTTCAGTCAAGTTCTGGGGTAACAGCTTCGAGGACATTGAGGCCAAGATCCAGAAGGGCAACCCGGACTTTAAGATTTACCTAGACGGCCTAACGCCGCGGCCCCCGAAATCTCGACCATCCCGCCATCAGCGCTCGCGGCGTCCTGGGCAAGGTAAGCCATAACCGTCTTATTCTTCCTCCTCACGGTTCCGAGAACAAAGGCCATCCACTAAACAACAAACAGCGCCAGCAAATGTTCTGCGACAAGCGCTTCGGGGTAGCGGAGCCAAGCATCGTGGACAAGGCCGTGCAAAACCTCCGGCGGATCAACGGCAACAACCGCTGGGCGCGGGCGCGCACCTGCATCCGCACCCAGTGCGTGCCCAACACCAGGACCGGGGCCGCCATCGGGTTGTGCAACGACAGCCGCCACGACATCAACGTGCCCTGCACCAAGGTCGCCGACATGGCCGACTGGGTCAGCCGCAAGTGCTGGAACGCCGAGGCCAACTGCAGTGGGCCCCGCCCGGGGTGCGACCTGTCGTACTGGGTCACGTTTGGGCAGCTGTTTGAAGATGGGGCGGGCTATAATGTTATTGTTGGGCAGTGCGGTAGGTGTTTTCTCCCTCCGTTTTCCTGGCTGGATTACTCTGGGGAGGTGTATTGGGGGTGGCTAACAAAACGTTTAATCCAAGCTGCTTCGGCAACGGAGAGCGCCCCGTCAGGGCCTAAGAGGGCCTGCCGTTTTGAGTACACCAACTCACGCGGCTGTGATCTGTATCAAAAATGGATGTGAGAGGGTGGTGGTAGTCGGTAGTGGTGTGGCCACGTGCACGACGGCGGCCACGCACGCAGCCAGCAATTTATCAATACTTTTTTCGCAACTAGCTGAAGGCCGACACGGCCGATTAGGTCCAGCTCGCTGGCCTAGCTGAAACCCAGAGAGTCAGTCGCCTGTGGGAGGCCGGGAAAAGCTTCTCTTTTGGGATTGCCTGCGTTTGGGGGCAAAAGCTATGGTGCCCACACGTTATCGCAGGCTTCCCCGGCGCGGCCCGTTCCACGTAGAATTACCCCAGCAGAGATCTTCGATTCTCGCAAGCACACATGCAGGAAACATGTGGAGCCAACGTTTGTTTACGCTCTGCCAGATTCCTTCAATGGCAGCGTTTTGGCCGGCTGTGCCCGTGTGCCGCGTCTCCGCACCGCTTCCTTTGGCTCAGGCAAGGGATGCCCCTGGTGCGGAAGATCGGAGAGCGATCGGCAGATCCACTGGGTTAGAGTGGCACAGAAAAAAAAGCTTACTCCAGGCCAGGAACACAGGACGATGGTGCCACTCTGGGCCTCCATGGGAAGCCCGGATCGATCGATCGGCCGCCACATGGCTACCTCTGTAAAAGCCTCGACTCGGCTCCCAGGCCAGGGCCGGGCGAGTTCCAATAACAGGGTAATTTGCCCATGTTCCCGAACTGGCTTCCAGAGCCGGTGACCAGGCCACAACGGGAGATGGGCCCTGTATTTTACACAAGGCCCGGCAACGAGCACTTTCCAGATTCGAGGGGCACGGCAAAGCTTGTCCGGCTGCCGTGGCCTGGCGTGCCTGACTTGTTGGGACGGTAAGCCAATCTACCTCACGCCACAAACGGCTGCAGCCAAAAGCTTAAGACGGCCTGCATGCTTATCCCAGGCCGAGGTCAAACGCCTGACTATCTATGCGTCTTGTTTGACTCGTCGCTGGGCGTGCGGCAGATAGCAACGATTCCCAGTGCGAGTAAGCGGCCGCTCGCCATCGAGACCATGGCCCGGCCCCTCCCTGTCGAGGGACGGACGCAGCTCGTCGTTGCTCGCAGGCAGGGAGAGCGATGCCATCTGCCCCGTGGCACGGGTTGCCCAGCCGCGCTCGGAAGCGGCAGGGCCAGCCATAAAGTTCCATCGTTCCATGCCCCTCTGGCATCAGTCCTCGCCGTCTTGACTTTTCTTCCTATTTCTTTGCCCCATCCCTCCCTCTCGCCCTGCGAAGAAAAGCAAAAAAGCCCCTCCTGCCCACTGGCTCGAGATTGCTTCTTCTTCGCCGACCGCCTGGCTGGACCTCCAAGCAAAAGCCGCCTCGAGGGCCAGGGGCGGACCGACGAGAGCCTGGCACGATGAGTTCCACTTCCGAACCGATGATACCGCTCTACTACGAGCTGAGCTGGGCCATCCTCAGCACCATCGGGCTGGCGAACGTGCTCTTTGGCCTGGTGATTGTGAGCATCACCAGCGTGTCGCCGGCCACGCTGGTGCCCATCCTGGTCTCGGCCGCCGGCGCCGGCGCCAACGGGCTCTGCTACGCGGCATACTACCACACCTACGACATGGTCCCGACCGCGGTGGCCGCAGCTCTGGCCGATGTAATGTGGCTGGCAAGTTTTACTTCATCCTCCCCTGCTCTGTCCTGCCCCTCCCCCGCCCCATCTCGGGATCGCTCCCACAGCCAAACTGGGCTAACACGACTCGGACCCTCAGCTGCAAGAGGCAGGCATGTCCATGTACAGCTACGTGATGCTGACCCGCATGCTGACGGGCCGCGAGAGGTCGCTGTTCATGTCGCTCTTCTGGGGCGTCATGGGCGTCGTCGCCGTGCTACGGTTCCTGGTCCTGGGCGTGCACGTGAGCATCTTCATGTCTGGTCCCGGCCCGCACGCGCACCGGGCCGAGCGCGGCACGCAGCGGCTCATCAACCATCTGCACGTCGGCTACTTTGTCGGCATCGCCACCCTCGAATGCTTCAGCGCCTTCTTCCTGCTGCGCACTTTCGCCAGCAACCGCGCCCGTGGGGACGCCACCACCGTCAGCGTGTTCCGCCACTTTGTCCGCAGCACCGAGTTCAGGGTCGCCTCGCTCGCCTTGATTGGCACGAGCCGCGCCGTCACCTACTTCTTCCAGCCCTCGCTCGAGGCGGCCACCACCACGGCCGGCCAGATAGACCGCTTCATCTACACGCTCGAGTGTCTGTTTCCAGTCATGCTCTAGTCAGTCCTGTTCCCCATCGCCCTGTCGCGGGTGCGCAATGCAAGTGCATCAACTAACAACCCTGCCCTGGGGCTAAACAGCATCGACATCCTGTCATCGAGGCTCGTCCTAACAGCACGAGCCGCTGGCAGCTCGCCCATGGTGATCAACAGACGCTCGAAGCGCGGCGGCCTCTCGTGTCTAGCTAGCCCTAACAGACTGCTAAGCCACCACGGGGGAGAGGGGAGGTTCAACGTGTGGCAGGGCGAGCCCAACATCGTCACCACCACCCAGATCTCGGCCGAGCACAACCTAGAAGCCGACGAGGCGGGGCTGGTGTCGCCAGGGCCACAGCGGCCAGTTCCAGTGCATCGACAGTCCCAGACGATAACCATCACGAGGACAATTGAGCTTGGTTCGTACCCGAATGCCTCATACTCAAGCCCGAAGGAGGACGGTATGCAAACCCCGCTTCCCGAAGGCCGTTGAACTTGGCTAATCGTTGGGAGTAAAGAAGGAATGGCTGGGCAATAATGAGCAGACGAAAAAAAAATGCAGACATTGGAAACAGCATTAATGGATAGTATTGGTTATTAATTCATCCCGACGAAGAAGATACCTACTACCTACAGAAGATTATTAGCATCGTCCTTTTTTTTTTTTTTTTTGCGAAGAAGTGAGCCTTTGCTTTTGCTAGCCAGCACCTTACCTCGACCTTCGCATGGGAAATGCATCTGGAAAGCCGGTTACCTCCTGTTTAGCTAGTAAAGTAACCCATTGGATATCGTTTGTGCCATGGCCACATCCAACTCCGCCATTGATTAATCTCAAAATGTGGAGAGACGCTGCGAATTCGCGGGCTTGGCGATCGCGCGACAAAACCCCCCAAGCAGCCCCGAAGAGCGCGAGGATGGAGCGCCAGGAAAGTCAAACCCAGGGGAGGACGCAGCGCCTACTGCCGGGCGTCGTAAGACCCGCCGTCGTCTGCCGTCATACTGGCGCACTGGTGATCATAGTCACGCTAGCGCGAGCTCCTCCTGGCGGCGCGCGCGCTCCGACGGCAACAAGGAGCGGCGCGGGGGGGACGGGGCGCACGGTGCGACGGCGTTAGCGTTCTGCGACGCAATGGCGATAGCCAGGCTAATGCTCTGGTTATTCTCTCTCATCGCGTCGATCAGATACAGGATGCCGCTGAGCGGCGCGTTGCTGCAAGGGGCATCATCTCTGGTTCCCATCTAAAGGCCCCCACTGCCCCAATTCTTTCCTGTCCTTTTTTTCCTTTGTCTTTTTTTCCTTTGTCTTTTTTTCCTTTGTCTTTTTTTCCTTTGTCTTTTTTTCCACTGTAGCAATTACGCGTCTTAGCCCCTTTTCCCCGATCTTGAACTCGCCTTCGGATCTGGCGCCACGGCTCAGCTTACCGAGAAACCTGGCTACTCCGCACTCGAGCCAGGCAAGCACCGAGATGCGCTGCTATTTTTGCAGCGGCAAACAGGGTGCATATCGGCTTTCATCTCCGCATGAAGCTTGTGCAGCCTCTGCCCCCTTTTTCGGGCGGCCAGCCCTGCCAGGAACCACGGCGTCATTGGCTGCCCCTGAGCGCGGCGTGGATCTGACCCGCCCCTTCGGAACCCACAAGGCTTGTTTCGCATGACGTCCTCGTCGCTTGCCCCAGCCAGGAACCAGGAACGGTGCCTAGGAAGCTTGACCGCCTCCTGGCAGAGCACTCTGGATCATCATGGGCCAAGCATTTGGCGATTCCGCGCCCCTGTCTTCGTCTGATGCGTTACCTGAACATAACTTTTAGCTATGTTCGATAACCGGTTTGCGGGGTGCGTAGGGCTCAGCCTGACACGGATGCTGGGAGTGGAGAATGCACCTCCTGGGCCGCGTGAGGCCTCTCACTATCACGAGATGCACAGGAAATACCCCTCGTCGCCGTCTATAAGTACGTGTACTCTGCATCTCCCATCTCCTCGTCTTTTCCTTCTTCTCCATCCTCATCGGACCATTTGGCTTCACTTTCCTAAGTTTTCAAACATTTCCTTCTGTTCTTTCCTTTCTTTCTCTCTTCCATCTTTCCGCATCCTCTCTATCCATCGACCTCGCTATCAACCACTTCACCCACCACCAACAACTTCCGCTTTTACAACACCTTCAAAATGCAATTCAAAACCCTCTTTGTCTTTGCCCTGCCCGTCTTCGCGGCTCCTGCTCCCATCATGCAGCAGACCGAGCCTGTTGACATCGCCGCCCGCGACAACACCGTCGCCGTAGCCCAGGGGCACCTGGAGAAGCGCGAAATCATCACCGGTATCGTGACTGCGGTCGCCATCGCCGTCGGCACCGAAGTTGCCACCCAGGCCGCCAACGCCGGCATCAAGCTTATTAAAGACATCTCCAACTGGACGTCGGCCCGCGAAAAGTTCACCAAGGAGACGGTGGCCGCAATGTGGGCTAAGAACCCGGACCCAAAGAAGTACGCGGCCGCCATCTGCAACAACGTCGGCTACACCGTCAAGGACTCCGCCGGCATAACCGGAAAGGTCAGCGTCGACCTGAAGCAGGGTGCCCTGAAGACCAACTACGACTGCTTCTACCTGGCCAAGGGCAACACCTTCAACAGCGCCGGCGACGGCGGCTATATCAACCTCGCCACGAGGAACGACCCCGCCTGCAAGTTTACCAGCGGCAAGAAGCCCAGCCTTGCCTGCTAAATGGTGGATATGGCTGTGGTCTGGGTGCCATCTTACCTTTGGATGGCGCTTGAGGGACGAGCGATGGGCTCAGGGGCTTGGGGGCGGTCTAGCATTGACCAGGAGTGGCTTGCACTCAAGGTTCCTTGTGCAAATGGAGGTCGTGGGCTATGCTAGCATTCTTTTCTTTGTCACTCATTTATTATGACACTTTTATGATGGGGTTTGGGGTTTGGCTTGGGATTAACTGAGGCATTGGGGATGCAGAAAGGACAGTCTTTTTGGGATGGTCTGGGAGCAGTTTGCCCTCGAATTGTACATAGCATCAAGCAGGCACATACATGTTTCTGTCCGAAACTTCTTTCCATTAACCGCTTTGCATCTCATCGCCACCAATCTCGAGGCCTTTGTTCGCTAGAGAATCGGAACTAACAGGAGAGAGCTGGAATGTAATTAGTACATTATTCCTGGAGGGACAATGGAGCTGTTGCAACACTGTCACTTTCTTTGCCCGCACGATCTCGAGGCCGTTTTGCCTACCAGATGTTTCTTATTTATTCGTCAGGCCACGCTCGATCACTTATCACTTTCCTCTCATCCAATACTCACCGTTGAACCGACACCACTCGACCTACCTAACCTGCCTGTTCAACAACAGGTTACTGCGCTTGATTTCCGACGCGAAGAACCCGGCCTCCACAGTCCCCTTTTCGCAACAGAACATTCCGGGCTCCCGCCAGCTTACGCCACCCGCAACCATGGTGAAGATTCAGCAACTCTTCACCGTGGCAGCGGCTATCGCCATCGCCCCCGCCGACGCATCCTCAGCCTCCTCCCGGAGCCTGGAGCGCCGGCACGTCTCCCTCGCGGAGCCCCGGCCCTACAAGGGCACAGGGTACGGCCCCACGAACCCGCTTGACACGGACGGCAGTAACTACCCTTGCAAGGCCCCCGGAGGCGACGGCAGCAAGCTCGTCATCGATGGCGCGCCGACCACGGTGGTGATCGGCGAGCCGCAGACCGTCTCATTCTCGGGGCACGCCGTGCACGGCGGAGGCTCATGCCAGTTCGGCCTGACCGAGGGCTTCGCCCCGACCAAGAACTCCGTCTTCAAGGTGATCCAGTCCATCGAGGGCGGATGCCCCAAGGCCAACCACGTGGGCAACCTCGAGGCTGGCCAGCAGCCTGACAAGTTCAACTTCACCGTCCCCGCCGACTTCGCGCCTGGCGACTACACATTCGGGTGGATCTGGATTAACCGCGTCGGAGGGGCCCCGGAGATCTATATGAACTGCGCGCCGCTGACCGTCAAGGCGGCCAAGGGAGCGACGCGCCGTGTCAAGAACCGGCGCCAGGCGGAGTCCATGAGCAAGCGGCAGACCCCAGCGTATCCGGACTTCTTCCTGGCGAACCTCGGATCCCTCACCGGCGGCTGCGACACCAACGAGGCGCTGAAGCAGCAGGTCCCGATCTCGTATCCGAACCCGGGCAAGAACGTCCTCCACCCTGAGGGCACCTCGAAGCTGTTTGCGCAAAAGTGCGACGGCAACCCACACAACAAGGGCGGCGCTGCTCCCTCGGCCAAGCCGTCAGGCACCGCGACGCCGAGTTTGGGAGCTCCTCATTCGAGCATGCCGACCAAGACGCAGTCTGGCGGCGACAAGAAGCCATCGGCTACTACAACGGTGGCCCCGACCTCTGCCCCTGCTTCTTCGACCTCCACGTCGACTCCTGCGACCTTGAGCTCAGCTCCCACAACTTCAGCGAAGCCGACGACAACCAACACCAGCCGACCCAGCAGCACCAGCCCAGCCTCTTCGACGAAGCCGGCGCCAACCTCGTCCAACACCGCCACGCCGGCTAGGCCCACCGCGCGGCCACCGACGCCAGCCAACCCGCAGACTCCCGCGGGCAGCTGCACCGATGGCCACCTCCTGTGTGTCGAGCGCGTCGTGTTCTCGACCTGCACTGGCGGACGGTGGATCAAGCCTCAGCCGCTGGCCGACAACACCGTGTGCGCCCTGGAGGGCGAGTCGGTTGGCCTGACTCTGACGGTTCTTTGGTAGAGTAGGAAGTCAAGGAGGGGCACTATCGGGATACCCGGGTAACCAGCACAACAACTCGCCTTGTATGCGCAACATGTTACGGGATACCTAATCAGCATAATAAAACAACTCGTCTTGTAGTTATCCGTATTTTGTTAAAAAAATAATTAAATAAAGAAAAGTGACGCATCAGTATCTGTGAATGGCTTCGCTCGTGACTCACCAAATCTCCGGAACGCCCGGCCTGTCGAGAGGGGATGGCACCGGTTTCATCCGATCAGCCATTTTCCGCGCCCATTCCCTCTCTTTCATATTTCCAGTCGCTGTCAACCACCTAGCTCTTGTTTTTCTCCTCCCATTTATCTCCCACGATACCACCTTTCACCATGCCCCTAGGCCGCTTCTTGCTCGGCGCGGCCAGCCTGGCTGGCGGCAGCTATCTCTGTGCCGTCGTCCCTCCCGGGTCGCCCCTGGCCAGACTGACCGACGGGCAGATCGTCGCGAGGTTCATCCGCGGCTTCTTCTACGGCGCCGTCATTTCGCCCGAGCGGTTTCTGGTCAGCAGAGTGTACGGATGCGACATCGCCCACTTCGAGTTCGCAGGCGTACCATCCACAGCGTCGATCGTGAAGTTCTGGACCGCCTCTTCACTGCCGTCAGACGCGCCGCCGCCCGTCCACTCCAAGCTGTGGGGTGCGTTCCAGGTGCTTGACAGCGGTCGACAGGGGCCCACGGCGCCTGTGTCGGGGGCTCTATCCACTGGCGAGGACAGCACCGCTTTTGTCGACCTCGGCTTTGGCTTCAACAGCACGCGCAGCACCTTTGCGGGGATTGACCGCGTCGCTGTGCTTCGGCAGCCTGCGCGTAGCGACGACAACGCGACATTTGCGGTCGGCCAAACAATCACCATCAGCTACCTTGCGCACGCTTGCAATACCTCGGTGAACAAGCCCCTGCCGGCTTTGCTGTTTGCCTTCCATTGGGCTTATGCCCGGCTGCTGTTTCGCAACGGCATGGCGGCTGTCCTCGCCGACCCCTGAATTCCACGCATACTGATATTCTTCGTTTGATCATTGACGTCTCTTTTCCTCAATCACAATGGCTGGCATCAACCATTGTGTCGGGTGTGGTTATGGTTTGTAGGCGTCGTGTTCGTGTTCGGCTGACACCCGCATTCGGATTCGAATTCGCGTTCGAGCTCGAGTTCGTTCTCTTTTTCGAGCTCGTCTTCGTTTTCGACTTCGTTTTCGCTCTTCCTGCCCACGCGGCAAAAGGACCCAAGACCAGCCAGCATTCCCCTGCGCGGGCGTGAACTACTGCTCGTTAGTTTGCCAGAGTAATTAGCCAAGACGCAAAGAAAGCGACGAGGAAAGGGGGGCGAGGAGGCCGGCGGGCCCAGGTCTTGATATAAGTTTTGCATCGGGTGCCATCCCATCCAGTTTTGTAGATCTCTCCATCTCAACCACTCAACATTTTTATCTCTCTGCCTCCATCAGCTTCCGTTCGTTTCCATCTCTGCCAGCCCACAGCGCACCTCCTTCCCACCATGTCCAAGCAGCAATACCAAAAGCTCTCGGGCGAGACGCACGTCGCCCTGGCCCGCGACATGACGTTCGAAAAGGCCCTGCACAAAGATACCTCCGCCAACAAGGGCGGGTTCAGCTCCATGCTGCGGAAGGACCACTCGGCCCAGAAAGCCGCAGTAGATCAGTACTTCCAGCACTGGGACAACAAAACGGCCAAGGACGAGACGGCCGAAGTCCGCGAGGCGCGCCGGTCCGACTACGCCTCGCTGACGCGGCAGTACTACAACCTCGCGACGGACCTGTACGAGTACGGCTGGAGCCAGTCGTTCCACTTCTGCCGCTTCGCCTACGGCGAGGGGTTCCACGCCGCCATCGCCCGCCACGAGCAGTACCTGGCGCACAGCATGGGCATCAAGAAGGGGATGAAGGTGCTGGACGTCGGGTGCGGCGTGGGCGGGCCGGCGAGGCAGATGGCAAAGTTTACGGGGGCGTACATCACCGGCGTCAACCTCAACGAGTACCAGGTCGAGCGGGCGACGAGATACGCCGAGCTGGAGGGCGTGTCGGACCAGCTGCGGTTTGTGCAGGCTGATTTCATGGTAAGCTTAACACAAACAAACACAGGCAACCAGGATCTAACATGGATGGCAACAGAACATGCCTTTCGAGGAGGAGACCTTCGACGCCGTCTACGCCATCGAGGCGACCTGCCACGCCCCAACCCTTGAAGGCGTCTACAAGCAGATCTACCGCGTCCTCAAGCCCGGCGGCGTCTTTGGCGTGTACGAGTGGGTCATGACGGACAAGTACAACGACGCGGACCTGCGCCACCGCCAGATCCGCCTCGACATCGAAGAGGGCGACGGCATCGCCAACATGATGACCGCACAGGACGCCCTCGCCGCCGTGCGCGCCGCCGGCTTCGAGCTGCTCGAGCACGAGGACCTCGCTACTAGCCCCGGCGCGGGCAACAGGGCCGCCACGCCGTGGTACTGGCCGCTCGACGGGAGCAGCTGGCGGTGCGCGCAGAGCGTCGGCGACCTGCTGTCGATGTTCCGCATGACGCCCGCGGGAAGAACAGTCTCGCACGCCTTCATCTGGGCCATGGAGACGCTGAGGCTGGCGCCGCCGGGGACGAGGAAGACGGCCGACAGCCTGGCCAAGGCGGCGGACGCGCTGGTGCAGGGCGGCAGGGAGGGCTTGTTCACGCCCATGTTCCTGATGGTTGCAAGAAAGCCGGTTGAGGAGCATTGATTGGACAAAGGCCGCTTGTACATACACATTTCTTTGCTGCACTCCCGCATTGCACCCTTTCCTTCCCTTCACCAAACAATAGCCTGGCGACAATGGCTGTTGTTCCAGTCGTAAATGCCCAGATACGAGAATAATTAATAATAGCTGAGGGTTTGCCACGTTTAATCCCCCTGGCGTTGTCCAGCACTCAACCCCGAGCTGAGGCAGCCAGACAGACCCGTCCCGCAAGCAACCCCTTGACATCGACCATGGCGCCTGTCTTCGTGGACTTGTCGGACGTGGATTTGGCGGTTGAGCCCCCCTCGGCAGCGCAGCTGCGCGTGCGGGACGAAGTCTTCGAGCGAGCCAAGTACATCATCGGGATGGTCCTGCAAGCGGACAGACAGACTCTGCGTCAGGCATGCCAGCTCAAAGGGCACAGCGACATCCTGCAAGACCACCAAACCCTCCACCCCGACACGCTCGACAGGCCCTCAAGAATCTCAACCACCTCGAAATCTGCTCAAACACCTTTGGCCCGCGCAACCCCTCCCACATCCTCATGTGCGCCGCAGGGCTCGGCATCGGCGTCTACACGCACAGCATCCTGCTCTCCCGCACCAGCTCACCCCTCTCCTTCTCCCGCGGCTCGGGACCCAACACCCAGACGTTCCAGACCACCGACGACGTCGGCAGGACCCTGCGCCGCCTCGTCCTCCAGCGCTTCGACCCGATCGACCTGGGCCTCTGCATCGCCTCGCTGCTCGTCGAGCTGTGTACCACCAGAATGCCTATTTCCTCCCAGTCCCGCAAGACCAAGCCAGACATGGAGGCGTGGAAGCGAGTCCGGCACCGTCTTGTAGGGACTGCCCACGCCCTGATCAGCCTGCGGCTCCAGCGCGAGCTCGAGCAAGTCCTCTCCGCCATGCCGCCGATGCTCCCGGGCGGTCCGGCCTGGGAGCCCCGGACCGACGCCGCTTGCTTCAAGGAGCAACTTCTACGCTCGGCCGTCGACACTGTTGTCTGGACGTTCGTCTATACCATGCTAGTCAGGCTGGGCTACATGCCCAAGCGACCTGCCTTTGCTAAGCGGGACACCAAGAGAGAAGGCCGCCTATTCCCGCGGCTTTTGCAAAGGGTTTCGCAGGCGCTGCGCAGGCGTGCCGATGGACACCAGTAACTGCTCAGGCAAGCCCAGTCAAATTTAGTATATACCAAGATGGCTCGCGCCAGCAAACCACGTAAAAACCATCATGCAAATCCCAGTGTCATTGGTCGCGTAAAAAGTCTGTGCCTCCACTCATACATCGTTCCTCAACACCTCGTTCAGCTCGTCCCTCTTGACGCAGCGCTCGAGCGCGAAGCTGGCCGCCAGCTCCTCGAGCTCGGCCTCGGTCTTGCCGCGGAACAGCTCGGCCATCTCGTAGCCGAGGTACTCGCTCATGAGCATCTCGCGCACCGCCCGCTCGACCTGCCTGTCGAACGTCCAGACGTTGGGGTACTTCTTGAGCAGGTGCGCCGGGATCTCCTTCTTGAGCTTCTCGAGGAAGGGCGCGTAGACCTCGTTGTCGACGCCGCTCTTGTCGGCTACACCCCAGAAGTCCAGCCCGAGCCGCTGCTTCTTCTCGACAAACGGCTGGATCAGGCGCATGTAGGGGCTTTCCGGGTCCACGTACACCATGCCCTGGTAGCCGATGTCTTTGTACAGCCAGATGCTCCACGACACGTCGCCGAACTCGCGGTACACCTGCAGCTGCTCCTTGAGCAGGGCGAAGCGCTTGCGGTTGGTGGCCTCGGCGTTGGGGTCCGTCCGCGCGTCCTGGTAGACGGGGCCGAACTCGCCGTTCCAGATGGGGACGCCGGCCTTTTTCATGAATTCGACCTTGCGCCCGAAGCTCTCCCGCAGCTTCTGCTTCTGCTCAGCCGTGCCCTCGTATTGCTCCGGCAGCGGGAACCCGAGGAAGCTGTAGTCGTGGCAGCTGTACACCGTGTTGGGCAGGGGCTTGTCGACGGGGAAGGCCGAGAAGTCCATGGCGTACGTGTTGCCGTCCACGAACAGGATGTGGTCCGGGTCGACGGCCCGGATCGCCTTCTCGGCGCGCCCGTACCAGGCCAGCAGGCGCGTGTGCTTGGGATCGGCCGGCTCGTTGAGCGGGTTGTAGCCGGCGATGACGGGGTTGCCCTTGTAGTGGGCAGCCAGCGCTTCCCACAGCTGGATGGCGCGGTCCTGCAGGTCGCGGAAGTCCCAGAAGACGGCGCGGTTGAGGCCCGAGTCGCTGTGCCAGTCCTGGTTCTGGCCGCCGGGCACGGCGTGCAGGTCCAGGACCACGTAGATGTTGTGGCGCCCGCAGATGTCGACGATGCGGTCCAGCAGGGCAAAGCCCGACTGCTTGATGACGCTGGGGTTGTCGTCATCCATGAAGCGGCGGTAGTTGAAGGGCACGCGTAGGCAGCTGAGCCCTAGCGACGCAAACAGCGCCGCGTCGGCCTCCGTGAAGAAGTGGTGGATGAGACGCGAGAAGAAGAAGTCGGCCTTCTCCTGCCCGAGCACCTCAGCCATGGCCTCGCGGTGCTCGAACTCGTGGCCCGAGTAGCCCGTGATAAAGTTCTCCATGTTGAGCATGCCGCCCAAGCCAGCGCCTTTGAGCAGCACGCTCTCGCCCTGGGGGTTGACGATCTTGGTGCCGTTGACGCGCAGCAATGTGCACGGCGGATTTGTTCGTGTCGACATGGCTGTGTCTGATTTGGTCCGAGATTGGGGAGTGAAGCAGTGACGGAACGATGCGACGGGACCTTTGAGATCTAGCCCGACGGAAGATGAACGCTTGTCAACCTGCCCCGAGGGTTGAACACGCCTCAATACCTCAAACCCGTCCGCGATTATTTATTGCAGGCAGCGTTGTCTTTTCCCCGCTGTGTTTTTCGCCTACCCGCCCCATTCCGTCATCTTGTCAGGGCTGCCTGTTTTGGCAGCGTTGGAGCAATCCCCGAGTAGGGGGCCCCTTTTTGCAACCGCCACCTCTGCTGGCCCTTAACTGCGACACTCCGCGACACCAGCTTTAAACGAGGCAAGGGGGTGGGGGATGGGGAAGTGGGCTGGGAAATTTGCGGGGAACCACGCGGCCCATCCAGTTTTCACGGTCCCATCGACTGATCGATGTCTCCTATTTTCCCAGCTGCTCACCCGGCCAACGTGGAGACGAGCCCCGTCTCCAGAATGCTGCGCACCTGGTGAAACTCGCTCGTTTCTGCGCTCCAGATGCTGAGCAGAGACAGCATCTCGCTGACCGACTGATGCCACCCGGCCGGCACCGACAGGCTAAGCGTCGGTGGGTCGCCTCGGCCGTCACATCCGGGCAGGCGCGCGCATTTTGTGGCCGCTGCGAGGAGGACCAGCGAGCTGCGGTAGCACGTATGCATCATGTACAGCGTGCCGTGGTGCCGATGCTGGTACCCCGGCTTGTTGACTACCAGTCGGTACAAGTGGTAGTCTAGCCCCTTTTGCGCGAGCTGCTGGTGATGACACGCCTTGTTTTCGTCTCCAAACTGGCCGTATTCATGGGCCCGGTCTCCTCCCAGATAAGCCGACAGGAACGGCCAGTATATCATCTCGTAGATATTTAAAGCGTGGCCCCTGAGAACAAAACAACATACGTCGTCCTTGTCTGGCGGGGCGTCAAAGGACAGACAGGGTGGCAGTGACCGGATCCAGTCGAGCGTCTGCTCTTCATACGAGGGCACGCTGGCGGCGACAGCTGCCAGGAAGTTCAGCTGGCAGGATGCGTGCTTCTCTCGTAGCTCGAGCAGCTCGGCTCCAATGCGCGCGCACAGCCGACGCAGCGAGATCTCGGACAGGTAGAAATACCAGGACGTACGTTCCCTCTCGTCCTGCAGGCTCTCTGGCGTCACCATCATCCCCACCGTCATGATATCCGCTCTGCTGGTTCCGGAATGGGTGCGGGCGCCCGCCCTCGGCCCCGGCGGGGTGGGGAAGAAAGAGGGATACGAGGTCGTGGCCGTTCCAGAGTTGTGGTCGTCGGTGCCAAAGTCCTGCAGGTGCGGGAAATGAGCCCTTCCCTCGCGTTCCGACTTCCAGGACGACCAGTAGATAGCCTGCTGGAACCGGTCGATGGTGTGGTCGTGGTGGTGCGAGTCCTCGGCCAGCGCATTGTGGTATTCCCGCTGGGATCCGGGGCTGAGAAAGGCAAAGTGCTGGCAGCTGGCCAATGCCTGCATAAAGCAGCGCCAGGCCTCGCGTCGCTGGAAAGTGCACATCAAGTAGACGCCAGCCAGAAACAAGCACTGCGGCGCAATGGTCTGGTCCGACGTCATGACAACCCCCAGCCGCTTTTGGGCCGCATGGAAGTACAACTGGGCTTCTGTATAAGCTGCGCTTCGTGGCATGGTGCTGTGGCTGGGGCCCAAGGGCGTGGCCACTGCGCCCAGGGCCAATATCAATAGAGCAAGGCACGACTCGGCCGACCAGTCGATGCCGTTTAGCACAGCGGATTGGACAAGACTCCGGGTGCCGGTCTCGTCGAGAATTGGGTTTTTGACGTGGACGTGGCTGAAGAAGCTGTCCAGCAGCTCACGGACACGGCGGGGCTCGTCTTCTAGTCCGGCCAGCCCGGCCGCAGGCGACCTGTCGGAGGCTGCAGCCGGGAGACTGGTGCTGCCAGCCCGAACATGTGTGCCCGCGGCCGTCACAATGGGCTGCAGAATCGGCCATGCCATGACAGTCTCGACGTGCGGGGGCAGCACCATGCCCTTGTCGATGCCGAAAACAGCATCAGCCGCAGTATTGGCCTGACGGAACATTGGCGTGGCGCCGCTGCTGCTTGGAGCCCCTGCATCATCGGTGGAGGCGATACGACCCTTCGGGGATCGGAGGAGTTCTTCCAGCTCGTCAAGCCTCTCCAGAATTTTCAGGCTGGCTGGGTCAAAGCTCGACAGGTCGACGGGCGACTGGATGCACTTGGCCCCGGTTTTGAGGCAGAAGGAGCATGAGGGCTTCAGGTTGTCACACTTTGTCCGCCGCGCCCGGCATACCTGGCAGGCCTTGACGGCTCGCCTTCTCTGGTATGCAGCTGTTCCCCGTGGGGACGGGCGAGGATTCCGGGTGGCCGCAGGCGAGGGCGCACCTTCTTCGGATCCGACCCCGTGCGTGGCTACAAGCTCAGTCGCTGCTGCAGTGGCCATGTCGGTCATGTCCAGCGGTGGGCCTCGAGGCAGAGGTTGTTGTTGGTCCATCGAATCCGCACAGTCGGGCCCGGGTTTCGGTCCAGCTGCTGTCCTCGACTGTGACGTGTTGTCTGTCAGCAGAAAGTGATATCTGTGTGTGAGAAGATGGACCCCTGAAACATGCGAGATAGCACGCGCGGAATGTCGCACTTAACAAGTCCAGGCCTCCTCACCAACAAGGCACATGATCCCGACTGCTCATGGATATGGAGCCACTCACAGGAGCCAGCCCAGACCCCGGTGCGACCCAGTGTATGACTCGGGACAATACTCGGCTGATGTCCGCATGGAGGCCACCCCGCTCTTCCCCGGATTCGGAAAGGCGTTCCAGGCCCGACCCCAGTCTCCACGCGGGTCCCCGAGGTTCAGACCCGGTGCCTTTTCGGGCGTTTGACCGGGCCAGCAGGAGACAAGGCCGGGGGAGCGAGAACGAGGCAAAACAAAAAGAAAAGAGGAGAACACCGACAGGGACTGGCGGTCGGTGCATCCAACACGTATAAAGCGCGACGGATCGCCGACGCTGGAGACAAGCACAGCATCTGCTTACCACACACATCTCCACTTGGTTTCCTTAGCTTTTCTTGGTCAAGGAACCAACTCTCCCGCCGCGATGGGGACACTCGAGCAACAGGATTCGGCACTATCGGTCGAGCCCGTGGCCGAGCACCACGACTCCAAGCGTGATGGCAAGGCGACTGTCAACCGGCAGGAGCACGACCTGACCCTGCAGGAGGCCTTCAGTAACCACAAGACGCTTATCTGGTGGTGTTTCTACTGGGCCATGTGTGCCGTCGGATGGTAAGTCTTGAGTCTCTCAGTCCGTCGCTCAACGAGTCACACCCTGGCCAGCAACTAACATGCCGTCGTCTTTGTGTCTGTTTAGGGGCTTCGATGCGCAGATCAACGGTAACATGATCGCGGTCGAGGCGTTCAGGAGAGACTTTGGCTACGTGGCCGACGACGGCAAGGCCATCCTGCCGGCCGAGTGGCAGACGGCCTTCAACGTGGTGCCGACGGTCGGCCAGTTCTTCGGCGGCTTCCTCTGCAGCTGGGTCGCCGACCGCATCGGCCGCCGGGGCGCGCTCGTGCTGGGTCTCCTGCTCGCTGGTGGCGGGGCCATCGGTGAGGTCTTCTCCCAGACGCGCGCGGCCTTCCTCTGCTCCAAGATCGTGCTCGGCTTCGGGCTGAGCTGCTACCTGACGCTGGCACCGCTGGCGACGAGCGAGATCGCGCCCGTGGCGCTGCGCGGGTACGCCACGTCGGGCGTCAACCTGGGCATCGCCATGGGCCAGCTGCTGTCCAACGCCGTGGTCAAGGCCTTCAGCGACCGCAAAGACCCGTGGGCGTACCGCGGCCCGTTCGCGACGCAGCTCTTCTTTGTCGTCTTCCTGGCCGTGTTCCTGCCGTTCCTGCCCGAGACGCCGTGGCACCTGGCGCGCAAGGGCAAGAAGGAGCAGGCCATCAGGGCCATCAAGCAGCTGTTTGGGCGCGACTACGACGCCGAGACACGGCTGCGGGGGCTCGAGGTGACGATCGACGAGGAGCGGCGGTCCAAGGTGGCGCAGGGGCGGCTGATTGACTGCTTCCGCAGCACAAACCTGTTGCGCACGGGCATCTCGACGGGCGTGTTCCTGTGCCAGCACCTGGTGGGCATCATTTTTGTGCTCGGCTACTCGACCTACTTCTTCCAGCTGGCCGGGCTGCCCGAGTCGCGGGCGTTCGACCTCAGCGTGGGCGTGACGGCGTGTGGCGTGGCGGGCAACACGACCAGCTGGTTCGTGGTGGAGCGGTTCGGGCGGCGCACCGTGTTCCTGACGGGCATGGGCACGCTGACGGGGCTGCTGATGCTGGTCGGCATCATGGACGTGGTGCCGGCGGGGGCGGCCAACTGGGTGCAGGCGGGGGCGACGGTGGTGTACGCCTTTGTGTACTTCCTGACGGTCGGGGCCATGGCGTTTGCCATCCTGGGCGAGGCGTCCAGCACGACGCTACGGGCCAAGACCATCTCACTGGCCACGGCGACGCAGGCGCTGTGCGGCATCGTCTTCAACTTTGCCATCCCGTACATGGTCAACCCGGACCAGGGCGACTTGAGGGGCAAGGTCGGCTTCGTCTTTGGCGGGCTGGGGCTGCTGGGCACGCTGGGCAGCTGGGTGTATGTTCCCGAGCTCAAGGGCAAGACGTTTGACGAGATTGACCGGCTGTTTGAGGCCAAGGCGCCGCCGCGGAGGATGGGCGACCACTAGGTGGCTTTGGCTGGAGTGGAAGGGTTCTGTTTTGTCAAGAAAGTGATGGCGAGCTGCGTGCTAGCGTGCGGCCCCAGAGAGCGGGGCCACCTGTAATCCATTTTCCACGCTAGCGCTTTTTTGTCCAACCCACCTAGCAACATAAACCAAGTGAGACCTCCTTGACAACATCAACAAGCATCATCGATTTTTACGTAGCAGGCAGACACGCCCATGGATCCGACTATTTACAATACACCACTGAACCCCATCAGATCCCCTCAATCAGCTTGGGCAGCACCACATTGTTGTACTCCCACACCACCGTCGAAAAGCCCGCCGAAAAGGCCGCGCCCGTGTACCACGTCGATCGCCGCCCCTGCAGCGCCGTCTGCTTGGTCATGAAGCCGGCGCGCAGCTCGTCCACCGAGACGTGCGGGTGCATCTTGCCATGACTGGCGAACTCGACAAACTCGACGTCGCCCGCCTCCTGCGCCAGCACACCCGAGGCCATCAGGTTGCCGACCGACTTCCTCATCAGCGCCTTCATGCTCTCGCTCGTATCCTGGTCCGTCCCCACCGCCGTAAACTGGAACAGGTCCTTCGTGTCCTTGATCCAGTCCATGCGTCCGACCTGCGCCGCGAGGGGGTATACGGTGTAGTTGGTCGAGCCCGGCAGCGGCGAGCGGTTCGAGTAGGCCCTGCCCGCCTTGAGCGCCGGGTGCCGGATGATACCCGCATACACGGTCGTGAACTTGATCTTGGAGAAGACGTCCGCCTCGGCCTGGTCCAAGTCCAGGGTCGCCATGCTCTCGGGCGTGGGCTCCATGGCCACCAGCAGCCGCTTAGCCTTGACCGTGGCGGTCTTGCCGTCGGCGCTGCGCACCTCGAGGCACACGCCGCCGTCGGTGCGCTTGGACGACGCCACGGTGCTCGAATACAGCACGTCGTCGTCCAGGAACTTGGCCACGGCGTCGTACAGGTCGTACAGGCGGCCCGAGGACGGAACGGCGGCGCGGGCCTGGCCAAGAAGAGCCCGGGCCATGGGCAGACCTGACGCCTGGATGACGAACAGGGTCGGCACCTCCATGGGGTCGCCGAGGCCCTGGACGGTCGCGTCCCACATGCCCGGCACCGAGGCCTCGATCTTGTACTTGGCCACGAAGTCACGGAACGGCATGAGCAGGTCCTCGGGGATCTCGCCCGCCCTGGGGAAGTTCTCGAAGCCCGGCATCATGATGCTCTCGTACTGGGCGATGGCGTCGACATACTTCTGGAGCGCCGGGAACTGGGCGTCCGGGGCCGGCGGGGCCCAGCCGGGCACCTCCTTTCCGGTCGTCATGTCGACGTACTTGTACTCGAGCGTGGCGAACTCCATGGAGCCGTTGGTCGACACTCCCATGCGCTCGGGAAACCCGAGCGTGTCCTTGTACTCCATCCACGCCTGCACGCCAACGTTAATCTTCTTGCCGGTCGCCGGGTCATTGTAGAAGGCGGTATGGCCACCCTGGAGGGGTCGGATCAGGTCAGCGGACAGGAACGGCTAGCAACTCTACATCACCCCGTCTTGGTAGTACTTACAAGCTGGCTGGCCTTCTCAACCACAAGCACGCTCTTGCCGTGATCGCGAAGCCAGACGGCAGCATGCGCCCCGGCAGCGCCGCCACCGACGACAACCACATCGCGCTCGATTGTGGCGGCGGCAGGGAAGGCGGCAGCGCGAGCAGCGAAAAGAGTGGTGACCACAAGTCTCGCGCTCGACCACATGCTGATAGCGGCGCGCATGATTGCTAGGCCCTACGGGTGTTGGTTGGACGCAGAAGGAGCAAGGGAAAACGAATGTGGCAGCCACGACACGCACGAATTGGCGATGGCTGGGTGTGCTTTGGCTGATGCAGTGCTGCTCTGCCTGGCTTCTCCTCTGCGTCGCGATGGGTGGCAGCAGAGACACGAGTCGTCGAGCGGCGCGCCATCGAGTGGCCGCCGCTTAATTATTAAAGACCGCCAGCGCACCGCCAGGCACGAGCCGGTCGGCCCGCAAGGGGCTTTCGCATTTGCCGGGTCGCGGGGCGTGCCTCTCTACCCTTGGGCCCCCTACCCGCCAACGCCCTTCCTTCAACGGCCCGCAGGGCCCCATCGCCGCGCCTTGGAAGGCGGGCGGTGCACGGGGTTCACGACTCGGCGCCAACGGCCGCACTCATCCCAGACGGGAAACTCGTGTGATTTTGATATTGGCCCGCTCCACCTCCTCTTTCTCTCCAGCACACCTCTCTCGGCCTTTTTCGCTTTTTTTTTCTCATGCAATCTCGAGCACACCATCCGTTGCCTGCCCCCTCCCCTTGCATGTGCACGCTTTACGGTGTGGTTGGATTTCTTGGTCTGCCCCAGAGGGTAACTCGGCCTGGCCTGCCAAGGTCGGCGGGTCCAAATAGGGCAGTCCCCTCATGCTGAGGCCCACATCGGTTTCAATCGACCGGCCGTCACGGGAGAACAGCATGCATTCCCGCCCCACCACGTTGGCAGAGCGAGCCTGGGATCTCCAGCAGGGTGTCCAAGATGGAGTCTATCGCATGGACCACGGGCAGCGACAGGCCTGCATCGTGGTCGACCCAGGGCCCATCCATCAGTAGTTTGCGTGTCCGCCCGCCGCCGAACCCACGAAACATCCCGCCACCCCCTGATGCTTGTCGGCGAACGGTTGAAGAAGCAAGTGCCTGGTCCAATGTCGCCTTATCAGATGCCCCTGCTGTCGTCCCGGGTACATCGACCCAACGTCCAAGCCACCGGTTCGTGGACAAGCTGCCAGCAGCCCAGCTGGACAACGGTTCCTTACCCCTTTTCTGCCTTGGACTTGTGCCAATGCCCAGAACAACAAGCGAGAGAGGGGGATTTCGAAATGCTACCCTTGTGATTGCACTCGGCCCATTCCAGAACGCCCAGCAGACGGATCTGGAAAACGCAATAATCGCGTGCGAGCTTTCCACGGACTTCTCCGCCGCGGCGACAACCCGATCGCTTGGGAGCACATGGCCTGCATGAGGGGCGCAGGGTGGTGGGTTCAACACGACGTGCCACCAACATGCAGTGACCCTTGACTCCGTCGCGTCGCTTCGCGGATGCTCTTGTTGCTTTCCACGACCATTTGCAGCGGCTCAGTAACCACCTAGCTCGTGCTCAATGTCGAGTTGCCTGAACTGCCCAGGCCTCGGATCGGTGCGCCGGGGCTCTTCGGCCAAGGCAGACCCTGCCATGGCCGACATGAAACCCCTCTCTCACGTTGCCCTCCTCCGCACATGCCAATCTCTGCCTCTCGCACGCAGCCAGTCAGATTTTATATCACACCCCCATGCACTGTAACCTTCCTTCTCGAGGAGCCTATCCTACTGTGCTCGGATGCTGTTCCTGCAGGACAGGGGAGGAGAGGGTGGTGGTCCCCCTGATTCGGATGACAGCGAGGCTTGTGTCTTGTTGCTTCTCTGGACGCTCCCCAACCTCGCCCGATGTAAGTATCCGTGTATATCTGGACTGATAATCACCCTTCCCTTCGGCCCTGGCCGGTCCTTAGCCTCCCACCGCATCCCGAGACTCCACGAACGGCCCGCCGCCGGGCCTGCAAGCCCGACGACCCATCGCACCCACAGGCCCCGCAAGCAATGAGCACGGCTGACAACGTGCCCCTTGGGCCTCCTGGGCCGCCGGGCTCGCCTGGACCGCCTGGACCGCCGCCTGTCTTCCCTTCTGAATATGTCGCTGCCAGCAATGCCGCCAGGATCGTGGGCATTGTCGGTCTCTTCCATGTCCTGGCCTTCACCTCCGTTGCCTTGCGGACATATGTTCGGGTGTTCATGGTCAAGGCTTTCGGGGTAGATGACGGCATCATCATCGCCACCGTCCTACTCGCTCTTGCCTCGTGGATATGTCTGATCCTGCAGGTTCCCTATGGCCTTGGCCGACATGGCCTGACCATCCCGCCCCAGGACAGGGTCAAGTTCGAGCAGATCACTTTCTGGAAAACAGTTCTCTCGGATGGGGTGGCGCTCGGGCTGCTTAGGATCTCTATGGCCATCAGCCTGCTGCGGCTCAAGAAGGACCTGGCCTGGTATCGATGGTCTCTTTACGGAGTTATGGGCATGTATTCCCTCCACGGGGGAACATTGTGCTTGTCACGTTCCGGCTTTTCTCGTATTCGCTAATCATGCCAGTTTTGCCTCTAGCATTTGTGGTCTTGTACTCCACCCAGGCCATCACCTGGCTGTTTGTATACTGCACGCCATTCTCCGGGTGGTGGGAGTTCCAGTGGATGAACCCGTTCGATCCGAGGTGCCATGACTTCAGCATCTTTGTCAACCTTGTGTACTGGAACGTTTGTATGCTGCCCCGCTTCCAGCGAGGATTGGTCTGAACATGGTCCCAAGCTAATCCGTACAAACCATCTCGTCTAGCCTGTCACATCTTCACCGACGTCCTCCTTGGAACGCTGCCGATCCCCATAATCTGGGGCTTGAAGATGAAGCTGCGTGTCAAGCTCTATGTTATTGGCATCCTCAACCTTGGGTACTTGTAAGTGTTTCCCGGGCCCGCAGTAAAAAGGGGCTGGAACTCCGGGATTCTTTACTCATGCGTTTCTTTGGACCTTTAGTGCTATCCTGATGGGGGTTCTCAAGGCTGTCTTTATGCTTACGACAGGCGGAGATCCAGACCAGACTTTGTAAGTGGCGTGGCTACCTCCTTTTTCCGGACCGCCCGGAGGCACGGAGAGTCGAGGCTAACGACAAGCTCTGTTACAGCGACTACTGGGTTCACTTTTGGCAAAAGTAAGTCATGTGGCGCTTCCCCTGCCCATGTGGTGGCTGCCGACATGCTAACTCGTCGATTGACAGCCTCCAACTCAACATCGGTATCATCGCCGCATGCGCATCGTTCCTCAAGCCGCTGCTCGGGCGCGTGCTAAAGCTCAACTCGACAGCAGACCGGCGCGGCTACTACAGCCAGCAGTACAAAGTCAGCGGAGGGCGGGCCGGCGTGGGGACGGGCACCATCGGCAGCGGCGGCGGCACTCGCAATCGGGCCCGGGCGGATGGTACCGTGTCTGGCTTAGACGACGATGTGGAGCTGGAGGACAACATGGACAAGTCCGCAGGCACAACCGCCCACACGCGGGAGCAGCTGTATCCGTCACGGGCAGACGCAGGCGTGGGCAACCTGGCGGCGACGCGCGTGGAAGCAAGCAGGGGTCGGCAGGGGGCGCCGTCGCCGGCAACGAGCATGGACATGATACTGGGAGCGGGCGCGGAGGACGGGGCGATCAGTTACACGAGGACGTTTAGCGTCAAGTACAGCAACAAGTGATGGGCTATGCTGACGGGAAGAGGACATATAAATGATGGGATTGTTGTATCAGTGGGGGGAGGAGCCGGTGAAAACAGGACCAGGGTCTGATCCCCCGCTTGCATTATACCAATTGATTCCTGTTGGTGCGTCTAAAGTGACGAGAATCGGTTGTTCACATCGTGGAAAAACGATAGAGGTCGTTTCCGAATGAGGAAGGTCGCTCACTGCCGCGAGCCGTTCTTTGATGGGCTGCTGGCCGTTGATTCGTTGTCGGTGCGAGTCGCCGAAGGAGAACCCCGCCCTCACTGTCGGGTACATGTCCAGTCCGGTGCAGCCTGCGTGCTGACGCTGACGCGACACAAACTCATGTTCCCCTCTTCCGGTTCCACGCACAATCCCCAGCCTTCCCGTTTTCTCCTTTCTGCACAACCCACCGAACATCTTGATAGACCAGGCGTCGGCCCGAACATGGGGCCCCTGGGCCCAGCAGCCATTGGATGTCGGGCCCTGCATGAGGCAGCGAGCTGACGGGGTACATGTATTTATGTCGGCCGTGTCCGCGTCCGCCAATGCTGCTGACGGCAAGGAGACACCCTCAAGCTCTCGGCCGCCCTCCTTGGCTTGCTTGATCCAACGACAGCCATGCATCTCCGCACGAGCACCCTGGCGGCCACGGCCCTCGCGGCCGTCCTGCCCGCGGCGGCCATCAGCCCGCAGCAGATGCTCTCGGCGCCGCGCTATGGCACCGCCCACGCGAACCCCTCGGGCGAGTACGCCCTCTACACGGCCAACCAGTACTCGTTCGAGTCGGCCAAGCGGACGACCTGGTGGAACCTCCTCAACCTGCAGACTGGGAACGTCACACTCTGGCACAGTACCACCTCGGACCTCTCCGAGGTCGTCTTTGTCGGTCCCACCAGCACCAGCATCCTGTACCTCAACGGCACCAGCCTGTACTCGGCCGATCTGCTGTCGCTCGGGTCTGCCGCCAAGGTCGCCTCGCTCCCAGGGCCCTTTTCCGGCTTGAAGGTCGCACGCACATCCTCGGGCGATGTGCGCTTCCTGGTGACCGCCAAGGCCTACCCTAACGGAACTGTGTACGACGAGGAGGCTGCCGCTACCCCAAAGAGCACCGCCAGGATCTACAACTCCATCTATCCCCGCCACTGGGTAAGCTCAACGCATAAAGCCAAAACTAGATCCCAGTATCACTGAGACACTCACAATCCACAGGATGTCTGGCTCTCGCCCGAGAAGAACGCCGTGTTTGGCGGCACCCTCAAAGCAGGCAACGGCTCGTCCCTCGCCTTCGACGGCAAGCTGACCAACTACGTCACGGGCATCTGCAACGTCACCTGCGCCGAGAGCCCCTACGACCAGGGCGGCCCCGGCGACTACGAGCTCTCGCCCGACGGCAGCAAGGTCGCCTTCATGACCAAGGACATCCACCTGCCGCTGGCCAACTTCACCAGCACCCAGATCTACCTGGTCCCCTTTGAGGGCACGGCCAAGGATGCCGTTCCCATCAACCCCCGCGGCGGCAGCGCTTTCCCCGACGCCCAGGGCGCGTCCTCGTCCCCCGTCTTCTCCCCCGACAGCTCCAAGATTGCGTACCTGCAGATGAACGGCATCGACTACGAGGCGGACCGCACCATCATCTACGTCGCCGACGTCTCTGGGAGCCCGAGCTCGGGGGCCTTCAATATCAGCAAAGTTGCCGGTGACTGGGACAGGGCTCCTGGATCAATCGTGTGGTCGCGTAACGGGGAGACACTCTTCGTCGACGCCGCCGACCTCGCTCGGACGAGGGTTTTTGCAGTGCCCATCAGCGCTGAGGCGTCGTACAAGCCTGCCAACGTGACGGACGAGGGCTCAGTTTCCGCTTTCGAGGTGCTCCCCGACGGGCGGCTGCTGGTGTCAGACTCCAAGATCTGGTCGAGCCGCGACATCTACAGCACCACCACCAGCGGGAACCCCGAGATCCGCGCCTACTTCCGCTCCAACGAGGCCGACGCGGAGCTCAAGGGGCTCGGCCCGCAGGACGTGTCCGAGTTCTACTACTCGACCAACACGTCCGAGATCAAGCAGCAGGCCTGGATCGTGTACCCGGCGGGCTTCCAGCGCGACAAGAAGTACCCGCTCGCCTTCATCACGCACGGCGGGCCGCAGGGCGCGCACGCCAACTCGTGGAGCACGCGCTGGAACTTCAAGGTCTGGGCGGACCAGGGCTACGTGGTGATCGCGCCAAACCCGACCGCGTCGACGGGCTTCGGCCAGAACCTGACGGACGCGGTGCAGGGCCGCTGGGGCAGCTACCCGTACTGGGACCTGGTGCACGCCTGGAAGTACGTCAACGAGACGCTGGACTATGTCGACACGTCGCGGGGCATCGAGGCGGGCGCGTCGTTTGGCGGCTACATGACCAACTGGTGAGGAGACTCCTTTCGCGAGACGCCGGCATCTGCTGACACAAGCACGTTCAACAAACAGGATGCAAGGGCACGAGATGGGCCGCTGGTTCAAGGCACTAGTCACACACGACGGCAGCACGTCGACGCTAAACCAGTACGCCAGCGAGGAGCTGTGGTTCATGAACCACGACTTCCGGGGCCAGTTCAACGAGACGGGACTCAAGGAGGGGTCGCCGTACTACGACTGGAACCCGCTGCTGCACGTAGACAAGTGGGCGACGCCGCACCTTGTGGTGCACAACGACCTCGACTTCCGCCTGCCCGTGTCGGAGGGCATCCTCCTGTTTAATATGTTGCAGGTCAAGGGCGTGCCCAGCAAGTTCCTCAACTTCCCCGACGAGAACCACTGGGTGCTCAAGCCCGAGAACAGCCTGGTGTGGCACACGGAGATCTTCAAGTGGATTAACTATTACAGCGGCATCAGCAGCGCCACGAGTCCGTATTAGAGCTGTGTAGTAATGAATGATATTACTATGTATCTCTTAGGAACAGTTGGATCTAATGTGTGCTGGCTGGAGATATCCAAGTAATTGGTAGATATACTAGAGATATCCGCCTGGTGAGACGTCGTCGGCTTGCCACCTCTCATACCGTGAATCCATAATCCAAATATTTAATGCAGCGATCTTGACATAGACTTTGTACAGTAAAGAAGGAAAAAGAGCCAGCCAGAATACCAAGCCGATGCCCAACTTGTGGCTTGATACTCTTTTTGCCTCGAAATTTACCACAGGCGTCCCGGTCTGTCGTGCTGCTTGGTAAGCGCGAGGGTGTCGACGGATCCGAACAGCGCGGCTCGGCGAGTTCGGTTGCACCTGCTCGGCACTGAGCTCGGCCTTCGCGCTCGATTAATAATAACCTACGCCGGACTTGGAGCCGGACTGGCGGACGACGGCGCTAGGCGGGAGCACCTTTTTAATAGGCCGCCCGGCTGGTGCTCTCTGCTGCCTCGAGTTTCGTCATTCTGCATGTGCTTTCCCTCGTCTCTATTTTCCTACCCACTTCCCAGCAGTGTCTAGTACTAGACGAAATCATCGAACCATCCCCTATCACTTCTCGAAAAACAAGGGTACAGCCAAAGACCATATCAATGTCGAACGCCAAGATCCCCGTCATCACCACAGGCAGGGGAGAGCAGATAGGAAAGCCGGTCATCGACCTGCTGCTGCCCGAGATCGAAGGTACGGCGCAGGCGCTTCATCGATGTTGGAGATGCAACTCAATTATTGCATACATCATTTCGGCGTCAATGCCCTACACGTCCCAGACCGGTCGAGGCCCAGCTGACCAAGACCCCACGCAGTCATCCACTTCACCCTCGCTGAGGCCATCGACAGGGAGCTCCCGCTGTTGCTCAAGGGCGAGCAGCCGGACCCCAAGAGCAGCTCCCTCGCGTCGGGCCGCTGGGAGTCTGGTCCACCGGTGGCGTTGCTGCTGGGCGGCGCGTACGACGATGCTGCCATTCAGAGCCTGCGCCAGTCGCTTGGCCTCGTTGGCGCAAGCGATGCCGAGCCGGCCACCGCTTCGAGCATCCCCTGGATCCGGATTGACAGCAAAAAGTCCACCATTAGCCCCATGACGCCCGAGTATCCTGCCGACGTGGCCAGGCGCTTCAAGGAGGTCGTGCTGAAGCTGCATGCCGAGGGGAAGCTGGGGACCAAGGACAATAGCGTGTACGCTGTGTGATCGACGGGGGACAATTAAACAAGTCCGGGGGTGTTGGTCAGGATCCTGAGAAGAATCAATTCCATGTTATTGCACCCAATTCTGTTCCTCGGCGCATTGTGCACGTGGGCAATCGACCAGCAGCGAAAGCAATGTTCGGCCTGCCTGTTCAAGCTAGAGCCTCACGCATGGCGACTTGAATCCATGACGAGAGCAAGCGACTAGCAGTTTGCGGGTGGTGATGATGCACTGCATCGGCGATCGGCGCAGCAGAGTGTAAGTGGGACAATCGATCCCAATCCATTGGGTCCAGTGCAGGTGGGCCGCCCAGCGACCGCAGGTGGCCCGTGTACCTGCCCGCTTTTGGAGAGGCTGCGCTGGGCGGCAGGAAGGAGCGGCTTGTGGCGGTCGGAAACGAAATTGTATAACCAGGCTGATGGAGTCAATTGACAATCGACGGGCAGGCAGGCAGGCAGCAGGCAGGCAGGCGCCCACGCAGCGCAGCCGGAAGAAACGTTCGGCTCTCTTGAATCAACTGCTGCCGTCGCGAATGCCCGCGCGCCGCCCTTCCCCCTCGTCGCCGCTGAGTCGCTCGCCGCCGCCATTGCAGGCCGGCCCCAAGGCATCTTGGGCATGGACCCGTCCACCCCAGCAGACCGCCTGCCCCCGACCAGCGCCTGCGAGGACCCCGCCGACGAGCTGGCCGCGCTGTCCATCCGCGACGTCCTCGACGCCGACTCGCGCCCGACCTTTGTGCTCGACCTCGACCCCGACGAGGACCTTCCTGCCGCCCCCGGCCCCAAGCCCGTCAAGCCCATCGTCCCCGTCTTCTGCAATGCCGCCCTGCGCCAGCACGAGCGCCTGTTCGACGGCCTGGTCGGCCCCGACGCCACAGGCCTGCCCTACCCTGCCGCCGCCGACGCCCCCATAGTGCCGCCCGCCACCTACGGCGACTTCCGCCGCTGGGCCACCGGCGTCACCCCCCACGACGACTCCAAGGACGTGTTCCCGCTCTCCTTCCTCTACGCCGGCCTGCTGTGGACCGGCTCCACCGTCCGCCAGCGCTGGCGCCTGATCAGCGGCAGCCGCCTGTGGCGCGCCGACAGCAATCTGCTCGGTCTGTCCGCGGGCGTCTCGCGCAACCACAGCTCGAACCACCACTCCCACGATGCCGCCACCACTCCGACTGGCCCCCAGCCCGCCCGCACCCAGCCGCCGCCGCCGCCGCCGCCCTCGGACAAGCTTGCCCCCCTGACGGCCCGGAAGCCCCCGACCGCCACCGACAGCACCAGCCCGACTCCCCGCGCCGCGAACTCGACCTCGGCCACTCTCCTCGACCGCCCTCCCACTGCGCCGTCGTCGACGCTCGTGTCATCGTCTACCAAGCATCTGCCAAAAGCCTACTTCGGAGGTAGCACGCCCGAGGGGAGCTCCAATGACACAGGTAGTACCTCGATCGGCGGGCGGTCCATCACGCTGTCGTCGCCCGACAAGGCCGTGGCAGACTGGACGAAGCCCAACCCGCGCGGAGTGCTGTCGGATCACCAGAAGTTTGCCCGCTCCATCGACTGGGCCGCCACGCCGCTGGGCGCCATGGAGAGCTGGTCGCCCGAGTTCCGCCAGGCCGCCAATCTGTGTCTCAGCAACCCGTTCCCGGCCGCGCTCTTCTGGGGCAGCGAGCTGACCATGCTGTACAACGAGGCCTACGCGAGCGAGGTGGCCGGCACCAAGCACCCGTCGCTCATGGGCACCGGCTTCTCGGGCCCCTTTGCCGAGATCTGGGACTACGCCGGCCCCATCTTCGCCGAGTGTGCGCGCACCGGCATCAGCGTGCGCAAGGAGAACGACTGCCTGATCCTCCATCGCGACGGCCTGATGCTCGAGACGTTTTATTCGTGGGCCTTTGTGCCGCTCTACGGCGGCACCAACCGCATCCTCGGCTTCTACAACGCGCCCTTCAGCACCACCCAGACCGTGCTCAACCAGCGCTGGCTGCAGACAATCAACCGCCTGGGCAGCCACACCGCCCACGCAAAGTCGGTCAAGCAGTTTTGGCGCCTCGTGCTTGAGGCGCTCGAGGAGAATGTCCACGACGTGCCCTTCGCACTGCTCTACTCGCTTGGCGACATCGAGGAGGCCGAGAACTCGTCCACTTCGTCCGGCAGCACCCTGTCGCTCAAGTCCTGCCACCTCGAGGGCTCCATCGCTGTGCCGCGGAACCACCCGGCCGCCCCGCAGCAGCTGGACCTGAAGCGCAGCCGCGAGGGCTTCGTGCCGTCCTTCCGCGAAGCCATGCGCACTCGCGAGCCCACGCTGCTGCACACTCGCGACGGCACTCTGCCCGAGGCCATGCTTGAGGGCATCGACTGGCGCGGCTTCGGCGACCCCTGCCGCGAGGCCATCATTTTCCCCGTCCGCCCCACCAACGGCGACGTCGTCCTCGCCTTCCTGGTCCTGGGCGTAAACCCGCGCCGGCCTTACGACGACCCTTACAAGTCTTTTATCGCCACTCTGAACCGCCAGCTCGCCACCTCGCTGGCTTCGGTCATCCTGTTTGAAGACGAGGTTCGGCGCAGTCGCAATGCCGCCGAGACGGCCGCACTCGAGCGCGAGCAGCTTACCGAGCAGCTAACCCTGCAGGCCAGCCGACTGCGCCGCATGACGGAGCTCTCGCCGCTGGGCATGTTCCTCATCAGCCCCGACGGCGTGCTGCGCGAGGCCAACGACCGCTTCTTCGAGATGACGGACCACCCGCGCGAGAGCCAGTACGAGTACGAGATGTCATGGATGGACTTCATCATCGAGTCCAGCGTCGAAACCATGGAGGGCGGCTGGCGCCGACTTATCCAGAACCAGGTGCCCTGGTCCGGCGAGCTGCAACTAAAAAAGCGATCGCCCGCACAGTCGCCTGTGAACCTGCACGGCGAGTCCATCGACTACTGGGTCCTCCTCAACGCTCACCCAGAGTTCGCCTCGGACGGCACCCTGCGCTCCATTATGGGCTCCATCACCGACATCTCGCATCTCAAATGGGCCCAAGGCCTGCAGCACCGCCAGCTGCAGGAGGCCGAGGAGACGCGCCGCCAGCAGAACGAGTTTATAGATATCACGTCGGTCAGTATACAACATGGAACACCTTCCTGGACGGGAGAGTAGACAGAAGGCTAACACCTTGTGCAGCACGAGATGCGAAACCCGCTCAGCGCTATTCTGCAGTGCGCCGACGACATCTCGTCGGCCCTGGCCGAGGGGCGAGCTAAAGGCCCGCCCCCAGCCGATGTTATCGACTCGTGCGTCGAGGCAGCCCACACCATCGCGCTCTGCGTCCAGCACCAAAAGTCCATCGTCGACGACATCTTGACCATTTCCAAGCTTGACTCCAACCTGCTGCTCATCACGCCCGTGCCCACGCAGCCGCTCACCATCCTCCGGCGCGCCGTCAAGATGTTCGACCCCGAGCTTCAGGCCAAGCAGATCGAGGTCCAGGTCGAGACGCACCCGCGCTTCCGCGAGCTGGCTGTCGACTGGGTCACGGTCGATCCCAGCCGTGTGCTGCAGGTCTTGATCAACCTGATGACCAACGCCATCAAGTTCACCGCGCCCGTCAGCGGCAGGCGCCTCATCACGGTCGGGGTCGGCGCCTCGCTCGATCCGCCCGACGCGAGCCAGATCCGCGCCGACTTCCAGTATGTGCCCTCCAAGACGGGCAACGTCGACATCACGGCATCGGAGGAATGGGGCAGCGGCGAGGTGCTGTATATCAACTTCCAGGTCCAGGACACGGGCTGTGGGCTTAGCGAGGCCGAGAAGCAAATGCTCTTCCAGCGCTTTAAGCAGGCCTCGCCCCGCACCCACGCCCAGTACGGCGGCAGCGGGCTCGGACTCTTCATCTCCAAGCGCCTCGCCGAGCTCCACGGCGGCCAGATTGGCGTCGCCTCCGAGGCCGGCCAGGGCAGCTTGTTTGGCTTCTTCGTCCAGGCCAAAAAACTCCCGCGGCGCCCATCGCAGCTCGGCCCATTACTGGTTGGGGAATCCCCATCATCGCTCACGCAAGAAAAGCAGCAGCAGAACGACGAACAACAGCAGCGTCTCCCGATCGAGCATCACCTCGGCGCCGATCCGTCGTCGCTTCACAGCTTGCAGATGACGCCTCAGCGCCAAGACTTTGCGTCCATCGGAGGCCCAGCCGCCAGCCTGGTGGCGACAAAGGCGTTCTCGACGGTCGCCGTGACCGCGGCAGGCAGCAATATCGCCGCCAGGGTCTCCACCATGAGGTCTGCGACGGCCGCCACCGTAGGAGTGCCGGCCAAGGACATGCACATCCTTGTCGTCGAAGACAACCTGATCAACCAAAAGGTGCTGGTCACGCAGCTGCGCAAGGCCGGCTGCACCGTTCACACGGCCAACGACGGCCTCGAGGCCCTAGCCTTCCTCGACACCACCAACTTCCGGGTGCGGACGGCCGACGACCCCGGGGGCGGCGAGGGCCAGGGCCACCACCTGTCCATCATCCTGATGGACCTCGAGATGCCCAACATGGACGGCCTGACGTGCGTGTCGGAGATCCGCAAGATGGAAGCTGACGGCCGCATTGGGCGGCACGTACCCGTCATCGCCGTGACGGCCAACGTGCGCGACGAGCAGATGGCCAAGGCGCGGAGCAGCGGTATGGACGACGTAGTCTCCAAGCCCTTTAGGATACCAGAGCTACTCGCCAAGGTGAACAAGCTGTTGACAGCTTAGCGCCGTATAGACCCTGGATAAAAAGAGTTGGACATGTCATGATCAATGGTAATACTATGAAGGATATCATTTCTTGGGTGGCGGCGTCGGGGTTCAGGTTCAAGGTTAGTTCCTTGTGGCTTTGGGAAGAGGCGGGAACCACGGGCACCTCCTACATAAACGGCCAGGGGCGCATTGCACCACGTCACTTCGGAAACAGCCAGCAAATATATCCTGTTTTCTGTGCTTACTGCATGGCCCTCCAGATCTTGACTGACATCAGCAGCACCGACTGGTATAACAGCACAAACGAGATTAGACGCACTGACCCATGGACCCATCTTGTCCATGGCAGCGGATCACGGGCAGATCCGGAACAAGGCGCAGGAGGCGGGACTGCGGCCAACACCCCGATATATCCACGATGGCTTCAACTGTAAACAAGGATTGTCCTTCGAGCTGGCTGGGCAACGGCCATGGACCGAGCGGGCCGCAACCCAAGCCCATCGCCATGCCTATAAAGCCGCGGTCCAACCGATGCTGTGGGGACATTTCCAGCCCCCTGGGTAACTGTGACAAACAATATTGGCGAAAAGCAACCCGAAGATGTTGCGAAAAAAGCACGCAACGAGCTTTGCGCGAAGTTTCGATCTCGGCATTGCGAGGGGCAACGATGGCGACCTGCCCACTCCTTTGGGCCTTGACAACTCGGGTCACCGAGCCCTGCATTCCAGGAACCGCCCCCTGCTAGCCAAGGCCGCCCCCGATTCGACATGCAAAAAAAAAACCCAGCATTAGGCCAGCCACCAGCGGACAAAAATTGGAGGCCCGCCATATGGTAGAAACGAAACCGAGGGAAAACGCCATTCCCAGTTGTGGGGGAAACAAGCCGTTCACAACGGGGTTTTCGCAGGGATTATAGAGTGCCGCCCACTCTGATGGACCCAAAGAGACAGGACAAAAAGAAAGGGGCCAGCCCCTGGAGTTGCGAAAGGCAGGCATCACGAGTGGGAAAACCGCAGTTCGCCAGCGCTAATAACAAAGCGTCCCTGACCTTCTTGGGTGGCAAATGAGAGGTACCTGCAGTGGAGGTAGCCT
>JNVV01000004.1:86064-176168 GCA_000733355.1 Falciphora oryzae
ACTTGGTGTGCCCAGCGAGTTCGGACGACGCGAGACGGGCGATAAGGTTGCGAACATTTTAATCATGCATAAATATCGGCCGGGCTCGCACGTTCCAACGGTTAAGCTTAAGAGGAAGAAGAAAGCCAGCGTCAGTGCTTCTTCTCTGTGCGTGCACCGTTAACTGTCACTCTCGTCATCCATCCATCCGCCTCCCCACGCCGACAAGATGAGGGCCGACAACATCTTCAACGTCCTGGCGGGCACCTACATGCTGCTGAACTCCAGCACGTAAGCTGTCTCCGCCTCTCTGATGATCAATAACTACACGAGACTCACACATCCACCCACCCAAACCAGAACCCAAAACGGCGTCCCCGTCCCTGACGAAGCCTACGGCAGCAACCCGTCTGGCATCCTCGTGTACACCAAGTCGGGCTTCGTAACCGCAACCATCACCTCCACGGACCCGGAGGACCGCCCCTCGGGGCTCACCTTCCCGCCCCAGGCCGACCAGTCCGACGCCGACTGGGCCAACGTGGCGCGGCACCTGATCGCGTACGCGGGGCCCATCACCATCAGCGACGCCATCCCCGCCACCAACGAGTCGGGCCAGATCTTCCACGGCCCGCTGACGGTCGCGCATGTGCCGAGCTGGGTCGGGCAGATGCAGACGCGCAATTACACGCTGTTTGAGGGCGGGCGTCTGCTCAAGATTGAGTCCAAGAGGGATGGCGGGAACGAGGGGACGTTGTGGTGGAGGAGGATGGACTGAGCTGTTGTGTAAAGGGGTTCGGGTGTACATTATGATGTGACGAACTTGATAATAGACAATGCATTCTGGAAACGCTGTTGTTGGATGAATCTCGAGACCTTCTCCAGCCCTAAAAATGACCTCGGAAGATCTCGACGGGGAGCGCCCTGGGACACGGCGCGTTTCTGTTTCTTAGGACCCGCCGGTGCCCTCGGCTTCTGACTCGCGCTCCCGACGGTGCTCCGCGTCAATCCGTGGTCTCCATCTGGAGCGGACACCGAGGCGGATACCGGACGGAACCTCATCGGTCGCTTTGTGTGAGGCTTTTGTTGGCACTGCTTTTCGGCGCTAGGTGGAGACTTGTGGAAAAGTCCTGAAGCTTTCGATATAGATATATCAGCAGGTATGGGGGCTTGAAGAGCTGATGGGACGAGAACATGCTTGAAACACTGTTGTGCTTCTCCAGAAAACAGAAGGCTGTCACGAAAAGCTTCTGTTACTTTAACAGACTCTCGAATGGTGCGGATATGACCCAAAATACAAAGTGGAAGCCGCCGTTGCAGAAAGTGAATGCAAAAAGAATGATCAGAGTGGGACTCGAACCCACGCGGATTGCTCCATAGGAAGACTGTCATGAAAACCTTAATCCTACGCCATAACCAACTCGGCCATCTGACCTTAGTAAGCGGATGCTGCATCGACCTTGTGGTTGAACTATACGGGAACGCAGGCTCCGGATTTACCCCTGAGTTGACCCTCCCGGAAAACACTCACGGTCACTGCTAGACATCGTGACGCGGATGCTAATTATCTCGTACGATAGCGATAGTTTCTGTTCAGAATTAACTAGGAGATCCTATTAACGAAAACAAAGCATTCGCCTGGTCGAACGTGCATGTTGTATTCGCGGCATCGACAGATGCTTTCCAGAAGCCAATCCCCAGCTGCAACACATATAATCCCATCATCAAGCCATGTCCATGCCTGGAAGCGTCTTGATCCCTGAAGCAAGTCAAACAAAGCTATTAGCAGGTTCCAAGAATCCCAGCACTTCAGAAAGCAGCACCAAACAACTTACAGCCATCGACGTCCTCCTTGACCGTTTTGGGGATAACACAGCGGTTCGCGGCGGCAATGTCCTGGGACTTTTGCTTCCCACACATGGCACTGAAGCAGCCGTTGTCATCCATGGCGCGCTGCAGGGCGTCGTCCTTCCAGCCAAAGACGTAGTCGCCGTGTTGGCCGTAGCCGGTCGTGTCTCCCGTGCTCAGCACAAAGGGCTGCGAGCCGTCCGCCGGCCAGAGCGCCCTGTCGTTGAACTTGGTAGTGTCCCACACGATCTGGTAGTGGGACGTTTGTTAGTGGCTGGCAGGTATTCTTCTCATACATCTTTTCACAGCCAAAGTTGATGCCTGATCAGTCTGCTCACCTCCAGCATCAACTGCGGAATCTTGACGGGATGGCTCGCGGGACAGTTCCCAGTCGTCAGGAAGTCGGACGGCCCAGCTGTAGGGTACGCCACATGGTCCTTGTGGTTCGGACTGTCAAGGTTCTTGCCGTCCCAGCAGGTGGGATAGAGGATGTTAGACCGGATGCCTCCCGGACACGGCCGCGGGGGGAACCCTTCAAAGTCGACCCTCGGGTCGCTGCACGGCGCCCTGTCATCCCCGCCAAAGTTGGGCCCCGAATAGCATCTGAAGCAGCTCTGGGACTTGTACTTGGGGGCCCTCCTCATGACGTCGCCAACAAACATGCGGAACCCGGGTTTAAAAGCTGTGACGGTGTTCTTGCGCGGGGCGATGTAGTAGACGGTAATGCCGCCGGCCGTCTGCGTCGTGAAGCGGTCGTTGAACAGGAACCGGTTGGGCACCTGCGGCACGCGCCTGTAGCTCCCGTTGCGCGCGCGGAAGTAGGCGTTGGCGGTCCAGTAGTTGGACAGGTCGTCGGCGGGGCCGCAGGTGGTGCAGGTGGCGAGCCTCGAGATGTCGGCCGATGGCATCGTGGCGTTGAAGGCGTTGCCGCCGACGACCTGGTGCGTGTGCGGGCTGGGTATCTTGCCCGGGTCGACCAGCGGGTCGAGCCGCTCGATGGTGATCTGCGAGCAGCCGAAGCGGAGGTGGTTGAGGCCGTTGAGGAACTGGGCGGCGCTGAACGTTGCGGCGGCGGCCAGCTTGTATACGTGTTTGGGAAGCATCTTGGGGTAAGGTGGTTATCCTTGAGCAACACGGCTGGAGACGACTGGGAGAAGCAGACTGACCCGGCAGGAGAAGGGACAGAAATATGGAAACGAAGTCGTGCATATGTGAACGGACATACCAGCTATCAGTATCCTGCGACCCCATCTGCCGGCCTGGCAGGGTAGCGGCCGGCTGATATCACTACCCGCACCCGTATCGATCTATCCAATCACGATGGAGCGCGTTTGTGGTTCAATAAATCCGGCATATTACCACGCAGCCCAGCCACTGTTCTGCTCAAGTTTGTTCGCGCGGCACATGTTCTGCCCACGCAGCATACAGGGCAGGAATCGTGGGTGATGATGCGCAAAGGGGTATCGTTCATTAGCTATAAACAATATTTACGCCTATGTCTATTCGTGTCCGTCGTCGTCTTACAGCTCCCGCTTCTCCTTTAGTTCATTGCCCCTCTGAATGCTATTTTGTAGACTCTTGTGATCCGACTCCAGGCTCTTCAGGCCCTCCTTCGGGACGCCACACCATCCAAAGAGCTCGCACTTGCACACGTCGGGCTCGGGGCAATACAGGGGCGGCATGCCAAAGATGACGTGCCACGTCTTCTCAAACACCCAGCCGACGTTGAAGCTGGTGGTGATGGTCTGCTCCATGGCCCAACGCCTCATGCGGATGTAATCCTCGCGGGACCGCTCCCGAATGCGGTCGCGCGTGACGGCGAACTGGGCGCAGCAGGGATGGCCAAGATGCTTGGGGACCTCGCCCCTCGAGACGTCGAACAGCTCCATGTAGACGTCGGCAAAGTAGGCGCGGATGTCCTTGCCGTCGATGTCGCTCTGGGTCGGGTCCAGTGGGTGCACGTCGTCCGGGCAGCCCGGGTCGTGCTTGCAGCGTAGGTTGGTGTAGCCGCGTTTGCGGACCGTGCCGGCGCGCAGGTTGTCGAGGATGGTGGCCGTCCACGGCCCCAACTCCGAGTTGTGCCACTGCTCCTTGCCGGCGTGCACAAAGGCCGTGATGTTGGGGAGCGAGTCGTAGAAGTCGATGATGTAGGTCAGGTACACGACCGCCTCGCGGCCCTGCAGCGACGGCGGGCGGAGGACGTAGCCGCGCTCGGGCTTCTTGCCCATCGTGTAGATGAACGGTGTCCATCTGCGGTTTCCCGTGTAAGCGAGGGCGCGCCACGGATCGAGGGTCATCAACTTGGGACTCACTGCTTGAGGTCATGGACCCAAGACACGTCCTCCTTCGGCATCTTGCCCAGCACCAGCACCTTGTCCAGCGCCGCAGGGTCGGGAACCTCCTGCATCCTGACGGGCTTCCCGTACAGCAGCCCCTTGGCAACCATGTGCCAGTTCACGAATCCTATCCAGGCGAAAGCGAGCAGGACCACGGCAAGTCCGACGTCGCGGACGACTCGTCTACTCGGGGAGAAGGTCATGATGGCTGGCCATCTGATCTTGGCGTGAGGGCTGGAGTGTGCGGCAGGCTGCAATGCGCCGCCCTCGTCCCCTCTCGGATACAGGTACAAGGGGTGAACGGGGATGGAGGAGGAACGCCTGCGCGCATGCTGCTGCTTCTGTTGATATGCCATGCGCGGAAGCAGACCGAGGAGAAGGGAGGACAGGAGGACTTAAAACGGGGAGGGCAGATAGGAACAAGTATTACTGCTGGAGAAGGAAAAGGAGAATCAATGAAATCAGACACGAGAAAATACGAACGTGTTGGTCATTGCCTGCGGTCAAGCAGGGGCCGGCTCCCCGTCAGATCGTGCTGGGGCCATGGGAGACCCTCCCCTGATGGCTGCCATAGAAAGAAAGGCCACAGAAAGAAAGTACGCACGGCACGAGAGATTTTCCCAAGGGCTGCCAACAAAAGTACAAGACCGAGTCTCGGACCCGAGGGGCCCGATATGGTATGACGCCTCAACCGAGCCGCCAAGCGATTTCGCGAAGCGGCCCTGCTGACAGGCCCAGCGCCGTCCCTTGTCTGACGGCGGGTGATAGGCCCGAGTGGTACCATCGAGAGTGGGACCTAGCGCTGGAAGCTGGCTCTGGAACCCCGTTGGCCGTTGGGCTTCGTCGTGCCGTGCGGCCACGCCTTGGCTCTAGTGCCAACGCCAGCGCCAATTTCGGGCCGCAACGGATCTCGTCCGGATCAGATCAGCAGTCAACCGTCGCCTCCCCTTTGTCACACGCCGTCTCCCGCACCTCCCGCCACAGCTCCCGCATGCTCTCGACGTTATCGTGGTCCACGCCCTGAAACTGAACCCACGCCTCCTCGGCAAGCGTCGCGTAGTACCTCGCCCGGGCGATATCGCCGGTCTGGAGGTACGCCCGCGCAATCAGCGGGTAGAACATGACCAGCTGCGGCCACAGTTGCTCGGCCTCCACGAGCGCCGTCAGCTCGGCCACCAGCATGCCCAGCCGGCCGCTGCCGTTGCCGTCGGCCGCGAGCGCCCCGGCCTGCTTGAGGCTCTCGCTGATGTCGACCAGCCTGTCGCGCCGGGCGTCCGACCTCTGGATCTTGTCCGGCGGCGCCTTGCAGAGGGAGCAGGCACATTCGAACCCCCACTCGGAGAGTTCTTCCTGCCGCATCCTTCGTGGTTTGCCCAGGGTTACATCTGCAGACGTCATTCTTTTCCATCAGTGGACATTTGATGGGGCTTTGGGCGACATTACAACGATGATCCGAAACCAGTCGACCCGGTGCAACTTACAGCTGTACGTGATCTCTTCTCCGGCGTCGATGTCCCGAACGGCGACAACCTCCATCGCCATGGTCTTGGCGTTTTGTCGCCAGAAGATGCTGTCATGAAATCAGAACCAGATCTGTTCTCCAAGCCACTGCTTGTCGTTCTATGCGGCTGGCTTCACGAACTCACTTGGGTCTGCAGTTGTGGTTGATTCTCTGCTCAAAAGGATGGAAACCGCGCATTAGCATCAATCATGCACCCAAGGTTCCTGGCACTTACCGAGGCATCCACAAAAAGGCCCATATGCAGCACGTCGTTCAGGTCCAACCCAAAGACGTTCGTCCTCAGTATGTCTTCCACTGGGTCTTGGACCCCGGCGCTCCGTGCGAGGCCCTTGATGCGCTCTTGAGTTTCCAGAGGGAGCTGCCTGACCGCCTTGTTCAGCAGCCTGCGAGACTGCTTCGGAGAGGTCACAGCCTCCCAGACGTCCATTTGCGCCACCATGACAGGGAATTGGGCCATGATGACCTCCCAGGCATGTATTTTCCTCGTAGCCACCACGCCCTTGCCTCTCCCAGGCAGATCTCGGATCTCATAGCCAAGCCCGCCGTTTTTGTGGCTCCCTGAGGACATGGGACTGGATGGATGGTCACGCTGTATCCCCGAAACGATGCCATCGTCCAAGATGCCTCCCGCGAGGCTGGCAGCCAGTTCCAGCGTTGTCACGATGCTAATGCCCTGGTTGCCGCGGAACGCCGTGTCCGTGAAGAGGCAGTAGGGCGCGGTGTCGTTTTTCTTGTGCGCCGGCCGGAAGCAATGAGGAGGCTGTGACCATGGCATCCAGCGGTCGCCTGACGCAGTTACATGACTATCGAGGGGAAGCGGACATGTGTCTCCCGACATCGACAGCCCATGTGCTATCCGTGAGCACTTTGGCCATGGGATTGTTGCGGCATGAGCCCCGGACACGCCAACACAGGACAGGACAGCCAGGGATGTTGCAGTGACAAAAACGTGTGGAAGCATCGTGTGCACCTGGCGAACGCCATATAATTCTCTGTTCTTTAAACTTTACAACAAACAGATCACCTTCCGTCAAAATAACTCCGTACCAGGAGAAAAAAAGAAAAGAAAAAAAAAAGACACATACCAAGATCGACCTGTGCCAGATGCGAATCTGTCCTCACCTGTACGCTGGAACGGTGCCTCGTTGTTCCGGATTCACAAACCTTGCACTTCAGCCGGCCGGATAAAGTCGCTGTCACGTGGGCACCCTGCCTGTTCCTCGTTCAGTTGGGTTGGCTGGGCAGTCTTGATGTTCAAGCGAGCTGGACACGCTAGGAAATTACCATTCCTGTGGGTTTGCACGAAAAAAAGACAACCCAACTGTGAACTCACTCGCCCACGCCCCTGAATAGCCGGCTGGGACTCGCGGTTAAATCCTCCACGTCGTGCAAACGCAGCGGCCCAAGCCGGCAGAACAAACGCGCCTGGCCCTCGGTCGGTTCGGTTCAGGGATTCCCCAAGGACGCCCGCCTCCACAAAGTTTGGGAAGCACAGGCAAAGGGCGGGGGTGGAGGGCTGCTGGCCAGGGGCACTTTAACCGCCCCGCCCCTGATTGGGCAATTGGCCAGCCAAGATCGCCAGATACAACCGTCTCCAGGAACCTTTTTGTCCAAGCTGGTACCATTGTTGACAATGAGACCACACCAGTGGAGTTTGCGACTGGTTGCTGCCCTTACCAGTGACCAGTGACCAAGCCCCTCGCCAAAGCCACCTCAATTTTTCCGGCCAGTCAAGGGCCCCTGGAGACGGCCCAAGGACGCCACCGCTCCAACACCGTTGCTGAAATAGGTATCCCCGCCCGACGCCGAGGCCCAGCTCTCCTCACCTAGAGGACGTCACAACATTGCAGGACCCGTCATCTCGGGTGCGGGACACCTGGAGCCCAACCCCAGATCTCGGTTGGGAGAATTGGAGAGGCGGTGGAGCGGGCGGGCCTTGTCCAGCGCTTCCCCCGCTCTCGAGTGTCCCTTTATAAGACCGCAAGACGACCTCACTGTCCTGTCCCCCGCGTCACCTTCTTTCGTCCCCTTCCCACCGCGCCGGACCCTTGACGCAACCGCCCACCATGCACCTCACCAACGTCGCCTTCCCGCTCCTCGCGGCGTCCTCCCTGGCGTCGGCGCAGCTACACCACTACGCGCGCCGCGCGGGCCTGAAATACTTTGGCGCGGCCACCGACACCCCCGGCCAGCGGGAGCGCGCGGGCCTCGACGCCGCGTACCCGCAATACGACGCCATTCTCAACGACGTCAAGGAGTTCGGGCAGACGACGCCGACCAACGGGCAAAAGTGGCTCTTCACCGAGCCCGAGGAGGGCGTGTTCAACTACACCGAGGGCGAGGTTGTGTCATCCATCGCCGCGCGCAACGGCCAGATCCTGCGCTGCCACGCTCTCGTCTGGCACTCGCAGCTGGCGCCCTGGGTCGAGGCCAAGCAGTGGACGCCCGAGACCCTGCGAGAAGCCATTGTGCGCCACGTCCACAAGGTCGCGGGCCACTGGAAGGGCCGGTGCTACGCCTGGGACGTGGTCAACGAGGCGCTCGAGGAGGATGGGTCGTGGCGCAAGTCCGTCTTCTACAACGTGCTCGGAGACGAGTATATCAAGCTGGCCTTCCGCGAGGCGGCCAAGGCCGACCCGGGCGCCAAGCTCTACTACAACGACTACAACCTCGAGTCGCCCGGCCCCAAGGTCGCCGCCGCGGGGCGCCTGGTCAAAATGCTGCAGGCCGAAGGGATCCGCATCGACGGCGTCGGCGCCCAGGCCCACCTGGTCGCCCACCGCGCCCCGAGCCTGGATCAGCAGATCGCCGCGTACCAGTCGTTCGCCGACCTGGGCGTCGAAGTCGCCCTGACCGAGCTGGATGTGCGCCTGGAGCTGCCTGTCAACGTCACCAACCTCGAGTGGCAGAAGCAGGTCTACGCAAACGTGAGCTCGCCATTACTTACATACCCCGAGGTCAACATGCTAACAATACCTCTCTACAGTCCGTCGGTGCCTGTGCCCAGGTCAAGGGCTGCGTCGGCGTCACGCTCTGGGACTTTTACGACCGCTTCAGCTGGGTGCCCTACGTCTTCGCCGGCGAGGGCGCCGCCACGCTTTGGTTCGACGACTTTAGCAAGCACCCGGCCTACGACGGCATCATAGAGGCTCTCAAGAACAACTCCAAGTGCGCGAGCAAGAGGCGTCGGTCGAGGATCGAAGGATCCAAGCCTTTGTACTAGGCGAGGAGTAACATGTCATTGGTCGTAACAACTCTGGGGGCCAAGATATTGGAACGCCCAAGTAGCAAAACGGACCCAGTTTTTGCCATGATTAGGAAGACATAGTTCATGATAATTTAAAACGAGTATAGAAAAGAACAGAAGAGATGATTAATGCCAAACTTCGTTTACTAATAAGGGAATATTGGAGTGTGACAAGTTGATAATTTGCTAAAGAGGATGACCGAACAGCTACTATGAACCCGTGTGCACCCGTCTATCTAGTACATAATAGATAGCTAAGGGAATATAATATGTTTTAAAAAGTCCCCCAGAAGCTGCCAGGACGCTGTGAACAACAGCAGCCCGTTTGGAGCCCTACGGAGGAGCCGCAAAAGACCGACATTGAAGTTCTGGTTGATATGACCTGCCCACACCGTGTTTCGGGCCAGCGCCTTGGCATAGTGCCAGTAGTAGCGCGCAGAGCAGGCTGCGCTCGAGCGTCCGTTTATCTGGTGGCAAGTGGCGTGGTAGGCATTGTAGACCCCGTCGGCACTCAGCCCTTTCCAGCTGGACACCACGTCAAACGCCACGCTCAGAGAGCTGCCCGACTTCATGAGGGACGACTCGACCGCGGCCGTGTACCAGCTGGCGCTGAGGAGGATGAAGAAGTCGAATATCAGGCTGGTCAGAATCAAGGGCCTGACCCATCCGTCGCTCGGTCCAGCCAAGAGCCTGGTGACGAACGCGGCAGCCAGCCAAAGTCCCGCCAGATAGGGCCCCATGATGGTTGCCACAAGCCAGTTCCAGCTGGAGGTGGTTGCAGGGGTTGTAGAGGCTGGTGGTTCGAAAAGGTCCTGGTACTGTGAGGCCAGAACTGCTAGCATGATGGGTGCCGCGAACCTAAAGACATTGATGGTTGTGGAGGAGGGTTTGTGAGTGGGCGACTGGTCTAGCCGCCCCTTCTCGTGGGTGGCGTTTCTCGCGTCCATCTTGTGGCGAGGTGTCTTGCCGACGCCGATGAGGCTGGGATGTGAGTCGGTAAGTTGATTTTTGCTCGAAGAGTCTTGTTTGAGGTCGGTCATGAGGGTTTACAGGGCCCAGGGAATTATTGTGAGTTTATATGTGAGATATTTGGGCCGTTGAGACTAGCAACAAAGCCAACTAGGGCTCACAAAGAGAGCATCTTTGAAGCGAAGGGGAACTAGCTGGAAAGCTCTTTGTAGCGTCGGGGGGTCAAAGGGTAGGTGCACATGGAGCTGGCTAATCAAAGCTTGCCGAATTGCAATCTCCCGGTTCCATATTCCCGGGAAATAAACTCATTCATAACTGGTATACTGTTGGGGACAAAGGCTAAGACGAAGAGAACATGTTGTGGAACTAACTCTCAAGGTGATACCAGACTGTCGTTGGACAAAGGGATCTTCTGGTTAGCAAACTCCCTGCCAAGTGCGGGCGCATCTCCAGATCCGCTAAGCCGTGCTTGGACGAATGCGTGACGCGTAATTGTGCAGCTTTTGGAGGGCAGTCCTGGCGGATCAACAGCGCGCCCGACGATGGGCGGCCTCAGTTGAGGTCGATTGAAGGATCAAAAATGGCTGGGATTGATGGCTGGAAACACGCGTCAGGGCAAGGCACCCCCCCCCACCATGGTGCAGGCAGACGAGCGGACCTCTATCTCAGCCCCTGGAACCACAGCCCTAATACGTCGGCAGGGGCACCTGGACCTTCGAGTGGAGGGCGCATCATGGCGGGGAGGCTGCAGCTGCATGTGAGCTTTTATCAGAACTCGACCGATATCAACCAGCCAAGGGCCGGCTCCATCCATAGCGGCATCAATTGCAATTGCTCCGATCTGACATGTCTGGCTGGTGCCTGCTTCTGGCGCGAAATCGCCCCATCAGACGACACAACTTGAGCCATCGGCGGTGAAGCACTCAACTCGCCCAAAAGTGGCGTGCCCAACAAGCATCATCCATCTACCTCCTGATCATCCATGTCCTTCTCGGCCGCCGCCGCCGCCTCCCGCTGCGAGGCCGTGGCCTGCCGCATCATCGCCACCCGCGCCGACGTTGACGAGACCCTGCGCGCCGGCGACGGCGATGCGGCGGCCGCCCAGCCTCACCGCCCGCACCTGGCCCTGCTGGCCGAGGAGATCCACACCTTCAGCGCCGTGGCCGACAGCCTGACCGACGCCGTGCGCAAGGCCGCCGTCATCGCCCCCGCCCTCCAGGCCGCCCTGACGCGCAGCCTCGACGACGCCGAGACGGCCTGGGCCGTCGCCGACAAGCAGCTGCGCCGCCTGCGCGCCTTCGACCCGCGTGCCTGGGCCGCCGACCCGGCCGTGCTCGAGGACTACGAGATCCTGCTGCAGGCCGACATGGCCATGTACGAGCTCTTCCGCGAGCTGCTGCAGATGACAGATGCTGTGCGCCAGACGTCCATCCTCAACGACAAGCCCGCCCAGCGCCTGCTCAACAACTTTGCCGAGGCCTGCCAGGTCGTGCTTCGACGAAGGGACATACTGGTCGCCAAAAATGCACCTCCACCATCGCCATTATCGCCGTCGTCGGCATCATCGACATCACTATCCCCCTCCATGGAACAGGACCACACACACCCCCCGCGCCTGCAGCCTCACAGGACGGCTACCAGTCCGGCAGACCCGGGCTCGTCGCCCACCGCCATCGCCGGCCCAGCCGTGAAGCTGGCCAAGACCAAGAGCGGCGGCGCGGGCGGGACCGGCTTCCTCAACGGGCTCTCGCAGTCGTTCCAGGCCATGACGGCCAACTTCCGCTACAAGCCCGAGCCGCTCGTGTCGGCCCTGTGCCAGTCGGCGGCCCGCGGCGACCTGCAGCAGGTCAAGGGCTTCGTCGAGCAGGGCGCCAACGTCGACGGCCGCAACGAGGACAAGAAGACGGCGCTGATCTGCGCCATCCTCGAGGAACACGTGCCCACGGTCCAGTGGCTGGTTGAGCACGCGGGCGCTAACGTGCGCGCTAAGGACGGCGGCTCCAAGGGCAAGCCGCCGCTCTTCCACGCCGCGGCCGTCGGCAGCGCCGAGCTGGTGTCGCTGCTGCTCGCCCGGGGCGCCGAGGCCAACGAGCGCAGCAGTATGGGCGAGCCGTACTTCATGGGCGTCGTGCAGGGCGGCAACCCGGCCATGGCGCGCATGCTGCTTGAGCGGGGTTGCGACGCCAACACGCGCGACGTGCTGGGCCGCCACGTCCTGGTCGAGGCCGTTGGCGCCGCCAACCTCGACCTCGCCCGCGTCCTGCTGACCCACCACGCCGACCCCAACGTGCGCGACGCCATGACCACCCAGACGGTCCTGCACGTCGCCGCCTCGCACCAGAACCCCGAGCGCATGGACCTGGTCCGCCTGCTGCTCGACCACGGCGCCGACGCAAACGCCCGCGACGGCACCGGCGAGCCGCTCGTCCTGGCTGCCGCCTCCAAGGACCGCCGCGAGCTGTTCCGGCTCCTCCTCGCGCGCGGCGCCGACCCCAACGCCCGCGACATCTACGGGCGCACCATGCTGCAGCTCCTGGTGCGGCAGCGCAACCTGGACCTGATCCGCACCCTGCTCGAGCACGGCGCCAGCCCGAACCAGCTGCTGGACACGGCGGCGGCCACGAGCAGCGGCGAAACCCTACTGTTGCACGCCATCGGGGCGCGCGACCACGCCTTCGCGGCCCTGCTGCTCGGCCACGGCGCCGACCCCAACGCCCGCGACCGCAACGGCCGCTCGCCGCTCATGCAGGCGCTGCAGCAGCCGCCGGATTTAGTCCCCGAGGCCGATGCCCTCGTGCGCCTGCTGGTCGAGCACGGCGCCAACCCAAACGCCGAGGCCATGTGCTCGCCGCTGGCCTTTGCCACCGCCAGCGGCCGCGCCGGTGTCGTGCAGCTGCTGCGCAACCACGGCGCCGTGCCTGCGCCTGACCCGCCGCCAGCACCGCCGCAGCCGGGGAATGCGCCGGCGTCGGCGTCTACTGCTTCGTTGGTTTTGCCTCCCCGCACGGCCGGAGGAGGGGGAGGGGCTGGTGGTGGCCCAACCCCAAGCCCGAGGGCAAGTCCGCGCCCGTCTGTAGTGGCGGTGTCAACTGCAGCGCCTCGCATGACTGTTGGTAAGCCCGAGGATGACGAGCTTCCACCAGATTACGACAGCATAGATGTGAGGAAGTCGGGGCCCGGCGTGTCGTAGGCATCAGAATGTAAGTAATTTGAGGGCAGAATCCGTGGGATACTAGACGCCGCGCCTGCAGAGCGTGATGACTCTTCTTTGGATATTACTTTCTGCACAGCGAAGTTTCTACTTTTGATTTAGGTTCTCCCACCCTAATATATGTGGTAATGAAGAATGCCATCGAGGGCCAATACATTGATGCACTACCAACAAAAAGCCGAACCGTCTGCCAAGTCCCAACACATCGAAGGGGGAAAGAGGCAAAGGCACCAGGAAAAGAAGTCGCGAGTTAACCCCAAGTGTCAGGAGCATCGTGGCTCGCAAAGGTCATCCCTAGACACAAGCTCCAACAAAGATCAGAGATAGACCGTCCAGCCCTACTCCTCCCACTTCTTGTTGTACTACCACAAAGAGCCGACTCGTCTGCCAAGTCCCAACATGTGAAGGGAGAAAAAGGACAAGGAAAACAGGGAAAGAAGTCGCGAGTCGATCTCAAATCTCAGGGGCATAGCAGCTCACAAAGGCTATCTCCAGACACAACCTCCGCAAAATTCAGAGATGGACCGTCCAGCCTTACTCCCACCACTTCCTGTGGCGCGGGGCCTTGGTCGTGTACTACCAAGAGCCGACTCGTCTGCTAAGTCACAACGTGTGGAGAGGGAGAAAAGGAAAAGGGAAGAAGGGATGGAGTCGCGAGTCAATCTCAAGCCTCGGGGCAAAGCGGGTCATCGCCAGACACAATCTTTGCAAAGATCAGAGATGGACCGTCCAGCCTTGCTCCAACCACTTCTTCCGGCCCGGAGCCTCGACCGTGGCAGTCTCGTTGCCGCGACCAGATGCCGACGCAGGCCACCGCGGGCCTTTTTCAGTAATTGGTGGGACCGCGCGGCAGGGGCGTTGTGTTCTTGCCGGCACCCTTCTTCTCCTCGGCGTCCCGGGCGTCAGGGGTCCACGAACCCGCCACGCTTCCGGAGCGCCGGCTGACGCTGTCGCTGCCACCGGCAGCTCCGGCCCGGCCCGGCGTCGATTGGCCGGAACCGCGCGTCTCCGTCTTGCTGTCGCTCGAGTTGTCGAAGAAACTGAAGTCAGGCGATCTCAGACTGTAGCTCGGGGTGCTGAGACCACTCAGGACGGGCGGTCCCGGGTGGTAGCTGGGACGCGGCGGGGGGCTCCGGCACGGTGACTCAGGCCGGCAGGGCGCAGGCGATGAGAGCTAGGCGCTAGGATTGTATGCCACGGTAGTGTAGATTTGGTAGGCGCAGTCCTCGTCAGTGCCCTCGTGATCCAGGAGAGAGATCTGGTACGCTGGCTTATTGTCTCCGGCAGTGGTGTTGTTACTGCTGCTGCTGTTGCTGCTGCCGCCGCCGCCGGCACGGCCTTGCTCGGGCAGGCTCGCCACCGTCCGCTTGTCGGTGTAGTCGACCAGCACGTTGCGCATGTCGCAGTCGTCCTGCCAGTGGCCGCGTGTGCCGCAGATCTGGCACGCCCGCGGCGGCGGGGCGCCGCACTCGCGCAGGCTCATCGACTCCATGGCCCGTCTCAGCCGGCGGGTCTCGGCGGGGTCGGGGGGCGAGGGCATCTTGGCGGCTGGTTGTTTTGGGTTGATGATGCAGATAGTATGGTTGCTTATGGTTGCTTCTTGCTAGATGCTGATGAACAGATCGTCACATGCTATCATTTTCTGGAGGGAGATGGGCTTCTTATACCCGCGCGAGCGCCCCAAACATGAGCTCATGGTCTTCTACGACTGATCCCGCCCTTTCTCCTAACCCCTGGAGACCAGGACATGGCTCGCATTGTCCGCGTTGTTACACGGCCTTCCACGCTGTAAAATGCATACTAACAAAGGAGGTTCAAAAGAGGAGAAGATTGCTGCAGAATCAAATGGAAATAACCAGTAATTCCACAAGGCTCCTCCAAAATCCTTAATGCAAGGTGGAACATCGACCGCGACAAAACAACAAAGGTTGATCGTAGAAGGTAGTGTAATTACATCGAAAGAAATCGTACCAAAACATGTCCAGCGAATTCGAAATATCTTGAAAGGCCCTTGTCCAGTAATCCTTTCCCAACCAGCCAACGCCCGCTAGGCCTTCCCGGCAGAACAACCCAGCCATCTGAAGACAGTGATATCCAAAGCCAAAAAAGACGCCCCCTGAGAACAAAGCCCGCCTGTACAAAAACGCCATCAATCTTTGACCCCGCCTAAAAGAAATCTGGGTGGGCCTCTTTGGGCCTTTTGGGCAATGCAAAGGCGTCAGTCTCAAACGAGGCTTCAAGCGCCGAAAGCGGGCTCAGCAGTGTGTTGACCGAGACGGACGAGACGGGCCTAGCTCCCCCGTCCTCACCCGCAAAGATGGTGCTGCGGAGGGCTGGGGAAAATATCGAAATTGGGGAGAAGAGCGAGGGCACCGAAGTCGAGACGAGCGATACGATCTGCGGCGACATAGGCGGCGACGACGAAAGTGGAGATATCGGGGGCACGAGCACCTCGTCTTCCTCCATTCCATGCTGTTCCTCGGATTCCTCCAGTTCCTCTTGTGCCGTCTTCCTCTCCTCCTCTTTGTTCACCCGGTCCACCTCGTGTCTTCCCATCTGTGCCGCCGCTGGTGCTGGTAAAGCGATCGGTGCCGTCAATGCTATTCCCACACCTCCCTCGGTTTCTGGGCTTTCGGTCGCTGCTACACGCCAGCTCTCGGATCGCAGCTGCGGCGGCCACGATATGGGGGCGTGCTCTGGGGGCGTGGGTAGGACAGGCGGCCGCAACTTGTTCTTGGCCTTCCTCGCCCTTCTCAACTTGGCGGCAGCGGCCGACGCCATGGCAAAAGCAGCAGCCGTTGGCGAGTTGATATTGGCCGCGGTGGTATCAATCGTCGTAGCATGGGTAGTATTAGTTGTCGACTGGGTTATAGGAATCACAGGACCCGAGTGAAGCGTGGGTTCAGCGGCGGCCACAACAGTCCTGTTAGTGGCGTCGGGAATATTGGACTTCGGAGGAGCAGTCTTTGTTGTCACCAGCCTCGGTTTCACCTCCGCCACTGGACTTGCCACGGCAACACCAACGGGTTCGGGGAACTCGAAGGCTATCTTGCTGACCCGCCGGAAAACCCTCTCCAACCTGTAACGCGCGCCGTAAACCGGGTCCAGTAGCTCGCGCGCAGGCCCTGCGGCGCAGATGTCGAGAGCAGCGATCGGGTCGCTGATGGGGACTCCTAGTAGTGCCGTCCAACGACGCCAAAGCCGGCAATTGTTGGCGGCGAAAAGTCGCAGCACATCGCTCTGGGGGAGGTAGTAGCGGAATGCGCGCGGATACAGCATGTGGAAGATCAGATTGTCGACAGCGTAGCGCAGGAACGGGTAACTCGACATGATCAGGCGACGCTGGTCCAGCACATTTTCGCGCCAGTACCTAGTCTCCATGCGCGGCATGGGTGCCAGCGGTAAGCAGATGTTGCCATCCTGCATACCTTTGCGGTTCAAATGCCTCTTTTCCAAAGAGGCAAAGTCGGCCAGGTTGAGATATGCCAGGCAGGCGTGGAGAAGGACGTAATGCGACGTGTCGGCCAGGTCCAGGGGCGAGAAGGAGAGCGAGTAGGGAGTAAGGACGCTGCCCTTGTCTAGGGCGGCGAACCCGCGACCCGAGAAGAAGAATGAGGCGACGGATTCGTGAATGACGTAGACGCGCTGCAGGCCCAACGGCTCGGGTTGGGACCTGCCCTCGGCGTCGGTGGCCGGGCGGGCCCTCAGGAGGCCTAGCGAGCAGCCACGCACGTAACGATAAAAGTGCCAGGCGCTGTCGAAGCCCTCTGGGCCACCCCCTCTGTGGTGATCCTCCTCACAGTCGTCGTCGCCGTCGTCAATGCCCTTCCGGCGATACAGGTCCCTAAGGGTCGTGGGTGGGTCGACCGAGAGGGCGCTGCGGGGGCACAGGTCGGCGATAGCCCAGGGTTTGGTGACGGCCATGGCTATGCGCAGGTCGTTGAGACGTATGGGCTCCGAGGCAAGCATGGCCCACTGGAACAGGGCCAGCGCCTCAGCCTTCTCGTGGGGGTTGAGGGTGGACAACAGCCACTCGTACAAGCCGTCGAGGTCGCCGGGCATCTCGAGGATTGTGTTGTCGACGAGAGTCTGGGAGGCGCCCTCGGCGATGGCGGCGTTGAGGATGCCAACAACGAGCTCGGCCCAGAGGAAGACGCCGCCCGACTTGCGGATGATGCGCAGGACGGTGGCATCACGGTCAGGCCACGGGGCCTCGAGCCTGCGGTCGACGAAGCGGGCGATGTCGTCGGCATTGCGGCGGTTCATGACAGATCGAGGGCGGCGGCGTCGTCCTAGGCCGCGCAGGTGCTGAAGGCGAGCAGGTCGGGCAGATAGACCGGACCGCAGTCGTCGGCAGCGTCGGCAACGATGTAGGTGCGTCTGCTGGGCGACTGGAGGGAGTGGGGCGAGGGTAGCAGTAGTGGTCGGCGAAGAAGAGCACGACTTGTGCGTCATCGGGGGCCAGGGGCCAAGGGCTGTAAGCGGCGCGGCAGCGGTGGCAGCGGCAGTGGTGGAGGACGCGTGGACATGGGTGGTATTGGGGGTGCAGGCTGCAGCTTGCTAGGGATCAGATGCAGGAACATGGCGGAGGTGGAGACGGCCGGTACGTGTATGCGGCGGCGCGTGTGCATGTGGCCTGGGTATGGACCTGGACAAGAACAACAGCAAACACCGTAGTCTGCCTTGCTTTTTTTTTTTTTTTTTGGCTGCGGCCGAGGCAGTGGCGTGTTCCGGGGGCGGCGGCGGGGCGATGATGACACGATCCGCAGCCGTGATCAGCCTGCTGGCTTCTGCATGAAGCCGCGGGCAGCCTCCTCAGGTGGGCATCTGCCGAAACAGCTGAGCAGGCGAAGCAGCCGCGGGCCGCTCGCAGGAGCAAGAGGTCGACAAGAGACGCTGGCGAAGTGGGCGGCCGCGGGCGGCGCTCGAGAGATAAAGGTGACATTGAGTGGCGGCCATCGCGACTCGAGGTTGCCGTGTGGCCCTGGCTGAGGCTCGCACAGCAGCACAGACGGCAGTGTCCCAGGCCCTGGGTACGAGCACAGGCCCCCAGGCCCGTCAGCGGCTGCAAAGCTAAACTCAACTCGTGCTCCCCAAAAATTCATGCGGTGCGTGTGCCGAGAGGGCGCATTGACCGCCCCACTCGCCGTTCGTCGGGTCCAAGCTGTCGGGGAAAGCGCGCCATCAGCAAGTGATTTTGGGCCCACTGTGAGTGTTCTTTGGTTCCACTGTGCTACCAGCCGCATCATCCGTGTGGCTCGTTTTCATCCCAACTTTTCCGCCCACTTTGTCTCTCTGTCGTGATGTTGGATAATGCCGCGCCACCGACAGACACACCGGATCCTGCACCGGCTTGAAATGGTGCATTCCCAGGCCGCATTCTCGGCCTGCCCTCAGATGGCGCTCGATTAGCGGCGAACCGTCTTTTTAGGCCCAACGGTGCACCCGCACAGACTTGTCAGATTTCTTCTCCGACCAGAAACGGCCGCGGGCTCTCGATCCAGAACCTCGCTAGGCCAGCCCTGGATTCCTCGGCCCTCTCCACTGCTATTTGGGGAGAGCGTCTGATGAACATGACCGCCGTTGTCGAATGCAATGCATCCTCGAGTCGCGCCTCGCTAGCTTCGGACCGACGCAGAGCCTAATCCTCCGTCTGTTCAATCATCAGCTGGTAGAGCCCATTGAATCCGCCGGTGGATCGTCGTCGACCGACGGACCGACTCCTGCTGCGGAGGGGAAGATAAGAATTATGGCTCGGCCGAGCGTGTTGCTGTTGTCCCCGGATGTTGCCTATATCCCAGAGCCCACCAGGGCATGCGGCGGGTCTCTGGTGTGCTGGAAAATGTTGTTCCTGCCGTGGTGGCATGACAGAGTTTGGCAGCCCAGATCAAGATTCGGGGAGTCCGACACGAATCGAGCGGCAGGTGAAGCTGTCAGGACGGCTCGCCACCCAAAGTCCCGTCCGGGGCTCAAGCCGGATAGAAAGCATCTTTGGCGTCCATGCCGTTGTTGGCAGTTTTGCTATTCAGTTGGAAATTGGAGAATACCACCTCTAGGCAGAAAGTGGCGCTTGGCAGAAGGAGAATGGCGCTTGGCAGAAGGAGAATGGCGCTTGGCAGAAGGAGAATGGCGCTTGGCAGAAGGAGAAAATGCTTCAGCAAAGACGACGGCCGTGGCTCCAAGGTAAGTGGGGCCTGTCTTCATGCTGACAAAACAGAGGCGTGCCACCCGAGAGCAGAACAACCCCCGCAGCTCGTCCACACCCATCCTTGAGCCTCCTCGTCCCGGCAACGTCGCGCCATCAAGCTCAACCCCAATGCCCGATCCGCCGACCTGATCAAAGCGGGACCTCGTCCCGATACCAGAGAAAATGGCTCACCTCTTCAAACTCCTCGCAGCCCTCCGCGTCTTCTCCGCCGTCGAGGACTCCATTTACCAAAACCTCATGCGCCGTCCGGGCTTCCACCGCTTCGTCGGCCGCATCCAGCGCGAGGTCGACGAGCTCCAGAACGGGCCCCACCCCAACGCGCCACCTCTACGGCCAGGCGAGGCCACCGAGGACCCGAACCGCCCCAGCTCGAGCTTCATGAGGCACTTTGTCGACGAAATCCGGAACCAGATCCGCGGCACGCCGAGCGAGATGCCCCCGCCGCCGCCTCCCCCGCCTGGGTCCTTCCGCCCCAGATGATAGCTTGGCCGCCTCGGCCAGCTACACACCACCCAAACAACGCGAATACCAGAAAGCCCCGGACAACTGAAGGGCGCAGACGGGGTGCTAGAACCGCTACGCCACGGATCTCAAGTCGAGACCTTGACAGGAGTCGAGAGGCCATCCCCCTAGGACAACCCGGAGGGGCCGCGGGCACAGAAACAGGCTGTGAAAGACACACCCATCATGGCAGGTGTATATATCCATCTTTAGATGAGACGTGCTACCAAACCATGGCAAGGAAGCCCGGCACCATGCAGCGAAAAGCGCAGATAGAACGCCGAAATCACAGCTGTATTGTTGATGCACATTGATCATCTCATCCATCAAGACCTTGACCACGCAGCCCACTCTCCGCCCCCTACCGCTGCAGAAAGCAACCCCCAGCGCCAACTACCACCCCTTGTATCCTCCACGCCCTCAACCCCGCCGCCCTTGTCCCATGCCAGAAACCCCTCAGGCGTTGCCCCGCCCGCAACCCCCGGCGCATGCTGCAGCAGCCCAACCCCGACGCCCACCACATCCACCCACTTGCTGCCATCCGCGAGGAAGACGGACGCCGAGCGCGTGCCGCAAAAGTAGCGCTCCACGTGCTGCGAGCTCTTATAGTAGCGTAGCGTGCCAAGACCGCCATCCTTCCGGCCGCTGGCTTCGTTTTCGTCCACGGCGGCTCTAAGCGTAGCGAGGTCTCGTGGAAATCCGTCGGCGCTGCTCGGGGCGCTGACCATGACGCAGAGCGGGTCTTCCTTTCCAGGTCCCTGCAAAATAGAAAAGACGAGCAGGTAGAGCAAGAAAAGGCGCGGATGTTCCTAGAAAAGTCGTACCGCCTGAGCTCGGAGAGGTCGACGCCGCCGTCGCTCAAGGGGTTGCCGATGCAGGGCGGCCAGGTCGTGTCGACAAAGTAGAGGCCGCCCGTCATGCGCCGGCACGAGTCGCAGTGGCAGCAGACGGCCCTGAGGGGGCAGCGCCGACTCCGGGACCGAGGCCGTGTAGACGTGAGCGCTGCAGAGGCAGCGTGCCGTGATGCTGACCTGCTTTGCCGCTTGCTGACCCATGGCGAAAATCGTTGGGCTTCTAGCTGCTGATGGGGTGGTTGCTAAGGACGACGGGCGGGACAAAAAGGGGGTACACTCAGCCTCCGGGTGTAATGGCCGCTCCTCTCTGATGAGCATGATGTCATCGCAGGCAACACGAAAAGTGCGGGGCCATTGAATGCGAAATCTCAGGAGAGGCACAAGGGCCGATTGGCTATCCCAAAACGAGAAAACAGAACGATTTATCTTGACTTGTAAAACAGATATTGTACACACCAACAGGTAGAGGGGGTATATGGGTCATCGTATTTACATGGGGCGCGTGTTTGTACATCCGCCTAGCTCACTCCAGGCCTGCTCATTCCTCCTCGGCATCGTCGCTGGATTCCGCAGCGCCGATGAGCTGCTCGTACGTGGGCCGGAACGGCCACCTCATCCAGGCCTCGAGCAACTCCATCCACTGGTCCTGGTTGAGAACGCGCGGGCAGAGTGCGTCGTTCTTGGCGCCCAGCCCGGCCAGGCCGCTGCCGGCCCTCTCCGGGTCGCGCAGGCTCGGGCATTTGGGTATGACGCCCTCGGCAGCGCCGTGCCAGACGATACGCATGGCGTCGTCGATGGGCTCGCTGTAACCCCCGCGGAGGAGCATGGACATCATCAGGTCGAACTCCTCGGCCGCGTGCGACGAGCTGGGGCCCATCTCGCGCAGGCGGTGGTGCATCACCTTGGGCTGCAGGTCCAGCAGCGAGCACGGCACGTTCGGGAAGAACTCGGACTTGTCTACGGCCAGGGGCTCGAGTGCGCGCCGGTCCCAGTGCAGCACGGGCGGGTCCTGGCTCACGAGCCGCAGGTTGTCGCGCACGAGGCGGAAGAAGTCGTGAAGGAGGTTCTCGAGCCCGTTCACCCTGTCGTTCCAGGCAAGCTCCCGCGCGGCCAGCTCCTGATCCTCCTCGTCCAGATCCTCGAGGTCCTTCTTCTGCCCGCTCTTGGCAGCCTCGGTACTGGCATCCGCCGCCTCGCATTCGGCCCTGCGTTTCGCCGCCGCGGCGCGGAGCTGCGAGATGGCGTCGCGCTCGACCAGCAGGGAGTGGACCTCGGCGGCGCGGCGGGTGTCCCAGTTCGTTCTGCTCTTCAAGTCTTTGAAACGACTCTTCGTCTCGTCCTTGCTGGCTAACGTGAGGTCGCCTGTTTGGATTTGGTTCAGCTCGTCGAGGTGGCTGCGGAGAATTCTGACGGGGTTTTCGCCGGGCTTAGGGATGGCGATTCCGGCAGCCTCCATGGTGCGCACGGTGCGCATCAGCTCCGTCTCCCTGCCAGGGGGCATATCGATGCCAGCGGCGCGCATACGCTGGAGGGTCTTGTGGCCCATGGACAGATCGATGAAGCTGTCTCTGCAGAAGACGCCATCGGTGCGGGTGACGCCCTCGTCGTACGCGGCGATCTCGTGGATGTACTCTGCGGCGAGCTCGCCGTCGATGGCGGTGCGCTTGCGGCGCTGCAGAGTGCGGGGCAGCAGGGTGCGCTTCTCGTCGACGCCACACCAGACCAGCATGCGGACGAGCCCATACTTTTGGAAGAGCGAGCGGGCGGCGATGGAGTGGATGAACTGGTACAGCAGCAGGTTCCCCAGGGAGGCGAAGTGGCCGAGCTTCTTCTTGGGGGAGAAGTTGATGTTGGCGATAACAAGGAGGGAGTCGTTGCGCTCGGGCGGGGCGTCGCGCTGGCGGGGGACCTGGTGAGGCAGGAATTCGGGGGTCAGGATGCGGCTGAGCTTGGACCAGACGACGCCGGACTCGGGCACGACGACGGTGCCAGGGCGGCCCAACAGAGGCTGCAGGAACGGGCTGTAGACGGCGTGATCGGGCTCCATCAGGATGTGGGAGCGCGGCTGCAGGAAGTCGGAGAGGGCGGTGCTGAAGAGGCCGACGCCGGGGTAGAGGTCGATGATGTCGCAGCCCTTGTGGCGCTCCAGCGAGGGCGCCATGTAGCCTATCACGTCGGCGCAGAGCCTCTCGCTGACGATGTTGACGCGCGAGCTGTCGGCCTTGACGCGCGGGGCCTTGCCGGCATTGCCCTCCTTCGCGGCCTTCATTAGCCTGTAGGCCTTTGTCCTCTTGTCGACCTTGTTCTCCTTGTCGGCCTCCTGCTCCGCCTTCCTCCTCTGCCTGTCAGCCCTCCTCTCGTCCACCGTCATCTTCTTCTTGGCGAGCTTCTCTTCATCAGAAGCGAAGACACTGCGGCGTCGATCGTAGATGCCCGTGGCCACCAGCCGCTCGGCCAGCGGCGTGCCGGGAATGTAGATATTTTCTTTTTTGCCCTTGCTGCTGGCGAGGCCATCGTCCTCGCCAAGCTGGGCCTCTAGGCCAGGCTCGGGGCTGTCGCTCGTGGCTGGCGGACTGGCACTCGCAACTGGCGGGCTGGCACTCGTGGTTGACGCCCAGCGGAGGCGTCGCAGCGGAAGCCGGAGCCCCGCGGACACGGAGGCGACGGTCCGGACATGGCGAGCAACGGAAAGCATCGACCTGCGTTGCTAGCGGCGGCTGGCGTGGGACATTGACCGAGGAAGGGGGTGGAGGTCGTGGCTTGCTGAGACTCGTCCCGCAGCAGAACCAACAGAGTATTTTTTGCGAGCAGGGATTCTGCCGCCATGAATCTCTCACCGCCCACCCCACGCCGTCCAAAACCGGGGTTCTAGCGCAAGTTTAGACAGGGATCTTTCAGAGGCGGTTTTTCGGCAGTTGACGTGTTTGTTGATGGCAATCTCGGCCGACATCTGGCAGTTTGTCCACTCGGTGTCGCCATGTTGATTCTTTTCTTCGAGTGCCCGATGCAGACAGAACTCAATTGAAGCCAGCCTTGCCTCGTCAAGACCTCAATTGCATCTAGCTGAAAAGCAAGTTGATCAATGTCTCGAGCGAGCGCTGCCTCGGCATCTCCCCCATGCGGGATCTGGTTTTCCCATCCATCGGCACCCGTCATCAAATCAGCGCCATCTGCCGTGTCTGCCCAGAGCGGATAAAGAGTCGCAGGGTCTTTCTGGGGCGTGCCACGCCGCTGCATGGGGGCCTCGAAGCCTCGGCTGGGCCCCCCGAACCCAGCCAGCCAACCAGCGGCGAGTCAACCCCCTGAACTTGGCCTGTCCTCCACTTGCCAACCCCTCAGTTCACTCAGCCGTCCTCGCAATTGACATGCAATGCCGTGCGTCACCCGCACGGCCGGGTCGGCGCTGCTGATGTTCGCCGAGCAACCGTGGCCGGGGTCAGGCAGACGGGGACCGCAGCTGGGGACCACAGATGTGCCATCCTGTCCCGGTTGGCCATGTCTGGGCCGACGTTATGAAGGGCGGGACCAAGTGAGTGAGGGGGCACGAGGAGGGGAGGGGAAAGGGGCAAAGAGACAAGAAAAAAGGAGCCCTATTTACCCGCCACTTACCCGCCTCTACCCTCTCCTTCGTGTGCCGGTTTCTCTTCTTCAAGCGAAGAAATCTATTTGACATTGTGTTTCTCGCTCTGTTTGCTGGCTTAGTAGACATAAACACAAGCATCACCAACCACCTCCTCCCTCCCTCGGTTAGTCCTACACCACCACCACCATGCCTCTCCCCCGCGGCGTCTACCGGGCCGACCAGGTCGGCTCGTTCCTCCGCCCCAAGGAGGTGCTGGCGGCGCGCGAGGCCGCGTCCAAGGGCGAGATCACCCGCGAGCAGCTGCGCGAGGTCGAGAACAGGCACATCGCCGACGTGGCCACCTCCCAGATCGCCAACGGCCTGCGCGCCGTCACCGACGGCGAGTACCGCCGCGCCTGGTTCCACATCGACTTCCTCGTCAACCTCGACGGCGTCGCCCACATCACCGACGGCAACATGCCCTCCACCAACGTCACCACCCACGGCGTCACCCCGCCCAAGCTGGCCGTCGTCGGCAAGCTGGGCCACCCGCGGCCCGTCCAGGTCGACGACTTCAACCACCTCGAGGCCCAGATCCCGGCTGACAAGAAGAGCTCAGTCACCACAAAGGTCTGCATCCCCAGCCCGACCATGGTCCACTTCCGCGGCGGCCGCGACGCCATCGACAAGGACGCCTACCCGACCCTGGAGCCCTTTTTCGACGACCTCGTCGCCGTCTACCGCGCCGAGATCCGCGACCTGTACGCCGCCGGCTGCCGCTTCCTGCAGCTCGACGACACCAACCTGGCCTACCTGTGCGACCCGGGCATGCGCAGCGAGGCCGCCGCCCGCCACGGTGACCCCAACGCCCTGGCCGAGCAGTACGCCGACCTCATCAACCGCGCCATCGCCGAGCGGCCCTCCGACATGGTCATCGGCATCCACCTGTGCCGCGGCAACTACCGCTCCCAGTGGTTCGCCCAGGGCGGCTACGAGCCCGTGGCCGAGGTCCTCTTTAAAAAGCTGAACGTCGACGTCTACTTCCTCGAGTTCGACGACCCCCGCTCCGGAGACTTCTCGCCCCTGCGCCACCTGCCCGCCGACAAGACGGTTGTGCTGGGCGTCATGAGCAGCAAGAAGGCCGGGCTCGACGACGAGGCCGACATTGTGAGCCGCCTCAACGAGGCCGCCAGCCACTGCCCGCGCGGCCTCGACCAGCTGTGCCTGTCGCACCAGTGCGGCTTCAGCTCCACCGTCGAGGGCAACGACCTGACCGAGGAGCAGCAGTGGGCCAAGGTCCGCCTCGAGGTCGAGATAGCCAAGAAGGTGTGGGGGGAGGACCTGTCCAAGTAAGAGCGATGAGTGTATATATTAGCGGTGCATCAACAGCCAGCGACCACATCATATCATAGGGGATACCCAGCGGCGCGCAGAAAATGCGAGGCGGAGGGGACTGTACATAGAAAGAGGGCATTCGCTCGATCAAGCCGCTCAACCGGCAGATTCTTGGGAAGGGGATTAAAAAAAAATTCCGAAAGCACTTTTATTGTGACACGAGATATGACTTGGAAGACGAAGTTTGACTCGACCCGCATATGTCCGATGGCGTCGAGGCATTCCAGATCACCGCTAGACCCAGCCTTCCCTTCCGTCGAGACCACCATAGTTCGTCTGTTGCTCGAGTCGGGCGCTGACGTTGAGCCCCTTATCATCTCTATATCCACCCAGATTATGTCCGCCCCGGCCCCAATCAAGCGCGTTCAGAGCAACCAGCCGTCGGTCCTCCCGTATCCTCAAGTCCCCGGTCGAGGAGCCCGGCCAACGATCATAGTTGGATGTGTTTACCTGGTACCTGAGGGAGGACTCGTAGAGACAGTTATGTAGAGCGATCCTTCAGGCCAACCTTGCCTTCATACCCTCACCTTACTCCAACCGCAGGAGGCATTACACGCCTAAAATCCCACCCACCCCTCCTGCGCTCCAACCGCATCACCCTCAAACGGCATATGCAGGTACGAGAGCCACGAGCACTTTCCGCCCGGCCCAAGAGCTCGTGACCCCTGAGGAAAACAAGCAACACCGAGCCCGCTGACACGACGCACCGCACAGACGCAGCGATCCAAGGCCCAGCCCCATGTGGCAACTCCAGCAGTTCAGGGCGCCCGCCCACATCCCTTAATGACGACCCCTGTTTACCCTGCTGGGTGGAACGTTCTTTTTGAGGAGAACTAGGAATAGGACAAAAGGAGGCTCTCATTATATCTTGTCTGTATTATGTGGTATCTGGGTTGTAGAATGGCATCCTACGGTGGTCGATTTTTTTTTTCTTCCTCCCGAGGCGCCACTTTCCACGCGGCCTCCTCGCTCTGCAAATGCAGACTTCGGCCCATCGAGGAGTTAGTCACCGTCTGATCATGGCATCTTCCTTCACCTTGGAGAGCGGCGTCCGTCTCAGGTATGGCCCTCGCTTTCTTTCCCTGCCTTGCCCGTACTCTTTGCCAGACGTAGCCCACGGGTTCCTTCGGCCACTTATTCACCTCCTTTGCTGAGAGCGACGCCTCGACTCGACAAGAGGTAAAAAGCCATCCACCGCCACACCTCCACATTTTCCCTCATGTCGTTTTAATTTCCCACCGTCACTGAACCCTCCCGTTTTAGATTTCAACCTTACCTCGTCGTCCAATGTGGCGCCTCCTGGCAAGGCTGCAGGGAGCCTCCATGCTTTGGACGCCACTCTACCCACCGTGACCTGTTTCGGCTTTCCTACTCGATTCCCAGCAGGCAAACAAAATGGGGCTACAATGGCCACAGCTGCTACCAAGTACCGGCGCAAGGGGTGTATCAAATATAGAACCTTGACCCGGATGTTCTGCGGAAAGACGCGGCCAAAACTATGTAGCAAACGCTGGGACCGGTATCACACTGATCTTCTTTACCACTGTCTCCCCTTTTCCTTTGCTCCTTTGCGGCGCTTCTGTGGCTGCCACGCAAAACCAGCCAGCTCGCCCCCGTTCCACGTTAAATCTTGGGGTAACGAGCCGAGTCTTTCCCATGCGTACTGGCTCGATTCAGGACTCTGGCTCCATCCCCGTTGGATCCCCAACTTTATACTACAAGCTTCGGCCGGTCTTCGCAAGCCCAGCCCTCCAAGGCTGGGGGATCGAAACTCCCGGGGAAGAAATACAGGATAGGAAGAGTAAGAGCACATGCCATCCATCCATCCCTGGAGGTAGAGTTTCGAGGATCACCGTTACCTTCCTTGCAGGCGTCTCCGCCGTCCGTTGATATGCCGTTAGTCCCTCTGCTGCTCTGCGTTCCTTCTTCCCACCCCTCTTTCGACCGCCAAACGCCGTAGCTGGCCGTGATCTTCTTTGAAGCCTCAGTCGTTTTCTGCCGCCTGATGCCCGGGCCTGAGCATCGTCTCCGCCTTGAGGGCCTGTTCACCCGAGTCATCCTCGCTCGACTACTGGCCGGTTAACTTTGAAGCCCGGATCCTGTGTGTTCTTTTCGATGACGATCGCAAGGTAACGTGTTGGCTGTGTGTTCTGCAAACCCAACTAGTTGCTGATAAGTTGCCCGTGTTAGAGCAGAGTATCGACGGGACTAGCCAGGCGACCATCATCCACCTCTCCACCCACTGGCTCGGGTTAGATAAAACCACCGCTAATATCCGTCATGACATTGGGGGGCCGATCGCTGTCAGTGGCCGCCAAGACTATGCTCTCCCCGACCTTCCGACGACCCCACAGGCCATCATCGGTCGTCAGGATAGTCGGCATGGCCGTTGTCCTCGTAATCTGCCTCTACTACCTCGAAGGGACGTCTCGGCAGTCGTACCTGAGGACATATAGGTTCGCAGAAAGTGCTGGAGGGGGGCAGAAGAGCAGAGACCAGACATGGAGATATGATGAAAAGAAGGGACTGGGGCCAAGGCCACCACAGCAGCCGCTGCTGCGCGGGCCTGAGCAGCCGGCGACGCTGCCCACCAGCAGCGAGGGCAAGGCGGACCACCCGATCGACCGGCTGATGCGGGATGCAGACGCGCGGTTCGACGCCATGCTGGCACGGGAGTCGCACAGCATCGAGGAGGCGGCGGTGCGGTACCGGGAGCGCCGTGGCCGGCACCCACCGCCGGGCTTCGACGTGTGGTACAAGTACGCGTGGGCTAACCACGCCGTCGTGGTCGAGGAGTTCTGGGACCAGATCTACCACGATCTGGAGCCGTTCTGGGCCATGGACCCCAGACAGATCCGCAAGGAGGCCTGGGACTTTGAGATGACCATCAACGTGCGCAACGGCTCCGCGAGCTCGGGCAGCGACTGGTTCTGGACCGTAATCTGGGTCGACATGCTCCGGCACATCGAGCAACTCCTGCCCGACATGGACATACCGCTTAACGCTATGGACGAGCCGCGCATTGTCACGCCGTGGGAGCAGGTGGATAAGTACATGGCCGAAGCGGCCAAGACGCGCAAGCTGTTTGATCCAAAGGAGGCAGAGAAGAACTTTAAGTCTTTGCCGGTGGGCGGTCAGGGGTCAGATCGCACGGCGATGGCGGAGGCCAAGCATTGGGAGCAAAGTGGTGAGTGGCTGACAGCACGGCTAGCCGTTCGGACAGACATTGCGCTTGCAAGCCAGGAGCAGCCAACTGATTTGATTCCTCTGTGACACGCAGGGTCCTATTGGGACATCGCCCGCCGGGGCTGCCACCCAGATTCGCCAGCGCGCAAGACGCCGTCGCTGTCCTCGTTCGACCACGCGCCCGAGATCGACAGTAGCAATACTGCGCCGCACATGTACCGCGGATTCGTGTCAAACACGACACTGGCGACTTCGCCGTGCCATCAACCGGACATGCGGGGCTTGCACGGCTCCTTCATAGAGCCGCTGACACTGGCGTCAACCAAGACGCTGTTCCCGCTGTTCGGCGGCAGCAAGCTCGGGATCAACAACGAAATCCTCCTGCCGGCACCCATGTACTGGAGCCGCGACGACCGGTTCGAGGCAGGCCAGGGGTCGGCCGCGGATACGCCATGGGACATCAAGCACAGCCGGGCGTTTTGGCGCGGCGTCGCCACGGGCGGACAGTCTCGGGAGAACAACTGGCGTGGCTTCCAACGCCACCGGTTCGTGGCCATGAACAACGCGACGCAGCTGCGGTTTGCCGAAGATGAAAGAAAGAAGAGAACGATGGCAGGGAAGGAAAATAGCCGCAGCGACAGCAGAAGCAGACGCCACTCGTCCCGGGCGACACCCCCAGAGCCGTGGGCGGGCAACTTTGCGGCGCCGGACGAGGGTTACGGGCTGGCGGCGCAGGCGGACGGGCGGCTGGGGGAGTGGACGACGGGGTGGTCGGACACGGCCTTCATGGACCTCAACTGCCGGCCCGAGCCCGAGGCGCACAACGAGTGCCACTACACGTCGCCCTATTTCTCGGTGGTAGCCGGGGTGGCGCTGGACGACATGTTCAGCCACAAGTACCTGCCCGACGTGGACGGCAACAGCTTCAGCGGGCGGTACCTGTCGTTCCTGCGCAGCACGAGCCTGCCCATCAAGGCGACCATGTTCCGCGAGTGGCACGACAGCCGGCTGGTGGCGTGGCGGCACTTTGTGCCCATGGACACGCGCATGGGCGACTGGCACGCCATCATGGAGTACTTTGTCGGCTACGCGGGCCCCAAGGGCGGCGGCAGCGGGCGGCGGGCGTTTGCGCACGACGCGCAGGCCGGGAAGATGGCGACGGCGGGACGCGAGTGGGCAGAGCGGGTGCTACGGCGCGAGGACATGCTTGTCTACGTGCTGCGGCTGCTGCTCGAGTACGCGCGCGTCAGCGACGAGCGGCGCGAGCGCATGGGCTTTGTCGACGATCTGCTGGCGCCAGACAGGCCGCGTGACGGCTGAGTTCGATGGTGTGGTGTTTGCCACCCTACCTGCGGTGTCGTCCAGGGATCGTCCATTGCGGCGACTCTGGGAAGAGGTCATGTGCAATAGTGTTATGTAAAAAGAAATGCCCAACAGGCGAAGGCGTCGGTTCGGAAGCTGAGGTGCTGAGCCACGTGCAATTGGACGTTGTCGGCTTCAATTTTCTGCACCGTGCGGTTATGGCTACCGTCGGCTGCACTCGGTCACTGGAAGCGGAATGCCGTCATCACTTGCAGGGGTGCAGCCCACCACCACCAGCTGCTCCTTCCCACCACACAGCGTTGCACCCAGGGCCGTATGCAAACGTCAATCAATCGAGCCGACCGCTTCCAGAACAGACAGAGCTTCTTTCGGGACTCAATGTCCGCAGATCAAGGCTGTGGCCATGTGAACGAGACGGCAGCCGGGATTTGCACACGTTTCCACCTTGTTTTGCCGGCATGGGTCCCCGGCTAAGGTCTCGATACGGTTTCTTCCGGCTGCGCTGGGTAGGGCAATTGAATTGATTCAATCTGGAGCTCAACCACCCGCTGATTGACGCGCGTGAGAATTTGAACAGATACTGCGTGCCGCCATCACATAAGCACCAGCCCAGAAAGCGACTCGACAAGACCGCAGACAATCGAGTCAGCATCCTGTCGACGCTGCATCTGCCGAGTCGCTCTCTCGCGGGCCCTGGCCTCGGCCACAATGCGTTACCACAAATGTGACACACTGCTTCGGGCCACCTGCACTTAGGGGTAAGGTCGGTCTGCCTGCGTGGCTTGTACCTGCACTTAGGGGGAAAGCGCCGTGATGGGTCGCCGTCCTTGGTCCACCTACAGTGGCCACCGCACTGGCGGCTGGGCCCCACCGTCACGGGCCAGCCCCGGCTGAGCTCCATCGATCGAATGCCGCCGTCGAGAGGGCTTGGCCCGACGCCCTTGCAAACGCCCACCACGCCGCGGCGCCCGTCAGCTTCGAGCCTGCTCCCCGGCCTATTACTCCCTCACCTCTCCCACCCCAGCTGGACCCTCAACCCCTCGTCCTTCCCATGCTATTGCGCACACGGCATTTATACTAGATAATACGTGTGTACCCTGGTCCAGCTTCAGACAGCCTCTGTCTCTGCCCTCCCTTCTCCCGCCAAAAGCAGCTAGAAGCTCGCCCCGGCGACCTTGTCTCTGCCTCTTTGTTCTCCATATTTTGCCTCGCTTTGTCTCACCTACCCGCTGTCAGTCTCGTCCGCGGACCTGCGATCTCCCGACCCTGCCGACTAGTGTCCCCAGCCTGTATCAGGACTGACTGGTGCCTCGCACTCGTCGTTCCGCCAAATCCGAAATATCCCTATATCAGTGATCACTCTGTCGCGTGCCCCCAATGTCTTCCTCGGCAGCAGCTCCTCACACCAACGGGAACGGGACGTCCAACGGCAAGCCCGACCTCACCCAGAAACCACCCGTCAAGCTCACCACCATGGTCGCATCAAAGTTCCTCTCCAACCCGGAGGACCTCGGCGTCGTAGCCGTCGGCTTCTCTGGGGGCCAGGTTCGTTTCCCGTCCTGCCCCTCCCCGCTTCTTCCCACCACCCGTAGCTGGCAGTTTCGCACATAGCTAACACGGGTGCCTTTGTCTGGATCCAGTGCAAGCCCGGCGTTGACGCCGCCCCCGCCGCCCTGATCGAGTCCGGACTTCTTACCCAGCTACACAAGGAGCTCGGCTACAAGCTGCACGGCCACGACACGGTACACCTCTACCGGGATCTTGAGGCGGCATCGGACCCGCCATACCGCAACATGAAGAAGCCGCTGGCCGTATCAGCCGTGACGCGCCGCATCGCCGAGCAAACATATGCCCACGCACGCGAGGGTCGCATGGTCCTAACGCTAGGCGGTGACCACAGCATCGCCATCGGCACCATCGGCGGAGTGGCCAAGGGCGTGCGCGAGCGGTTCGGCGGCCGGCGCGAGGTGGCCGTCATCTGGGTCGATGCCCACGCCGACATCAACACCCCCGAGACGAGCGACAGCGGCAACATCCACGGCATGCCCGTGTCGTTCCTGACGGGGCTCGCGACCGAGGACAAGGAGGAGTACTTTGGCTGGCTGAAGGATGAGCACCGCCTAAGCCTGTCCAAGCTTGTCTACATCGGCCTGCGCGACGTGGACGCGGGCGAGAAGAAGATCCTGCGGGACAACAAAATCAAGGCCTTTAGCATGTTCGACATCGACCGGTACGGCATCGGACGTGTTATGGAGATGGCGCTGGCGCACATCGGCATCGATACCCCGATCCACCTGTCCTTCGACGTGGACGCTCTGGACCCCATGTGGGCACCCAGCACAGGCACGCCGGTCCGTGGTGGGCTGACGCTGCGCGAGGGCGACTTCATCTGCGAGAGCGTGCACGAGACGGGCCAGCTGGTCGCCATCGACTTGGTCGAGGTCAACCCCAGCCTGGCCGACCAGGATACCGGTGCCCACGAGACCGTTAGGGCGGGTTGCTCGCTAGTCCGGTGTGCCCTGGGCGAGAGCTTATTGTAGATTTTTTTTTTTTTTTTTTTTTTTTTTCTCTTACCAGAGTCTGTCTGGGTCTGGACCTAGGGTTGAGTTTTGGGTTGGGTTTCTGCTCACGTTTGAACGACGGATGACTGCCCTCACCCACAGAGGCATCATGTTAGACATTTCGCCGGCTGGTACTGCACACGGGGTTTTCCTGGGGTTTCCCGTTCCTTCTTTTGGATATTGGCGCCGGTGTTAGGGCTGGCGAAGACTAGATAAAGAGGAGAGCGATGAAATTCGTCTTTCACACGCATAACAATCAAACCATAAAATCATCCTACCCCTGCTTCGCTGGTCCGCAGAGCTCCGCTGGGCCCGGCCACCGGGCACAGGCCGCGCTTGCACTGCATTGCCCTGGGCAGCCGGGGCTTCTCCACTTGCGCATGGCTTGAGCTGCCAGCGCAGATATGCACATGCACCAAATAGGCCAGTCCGCTTGATATCATTACGAGGGATTGGAGGACTTGACTGGATGAGTGTCGAGAACTCCCACCCAGTTGGGTTGCCTGCTTTGCCAGTGGGCTTTCAATTGGGCTTTATTGGGTTCTTGTTTGTCAGAGATCATCAACCACATCAAATGCCGAGCAGACCTCCAACGGCCTTCAAGGCCGTGTTGTGTATTGGGGTCGAGAGAGGAGGCCGGCTTGTGTTCTGTTTGGGCGAGTGCGGCGGCGGCAAACAAGAGCAGGCAGTTGCCAGGCGGCAGACTTCCAGTCCAATGGATCCTCCTGCAGGGCAGCCCCGCCGAGGCAGCCCCTCCTTCCCCGGCGAGCAGGTCCAATCCGAGCCAGGAAGTAATCGCGCATCCCTGTCGGATCTCACCCGCACCAGCTTGAGACCATCATCTCTCGAATTCAATGCGGTCGAGCCTCGAGAGCCCATTGATCCGCCCGCACACATCTTGCGAACGACTCGGGGCCTAGTCGAGACGGGAAATTGGATTCTGTCGCTTTGAGTCTGCCTGTACCCAGATCACGCCTGTTCGTTTCCATCCCTCCCATCTTGTTTTCTTTTTTCATCCACCTCGTCGCGCAAACGGACACAACGCCACCTCCGTCGCCTCACTGCTCTCGAGGCCTGTGTTTGGCTCTTGCGCTGCGCCGATCGAGGACGCCCGCCAACGGGAAAGCATCGCGGCCCAATTGATCCACCCAGCTGCGCTCCTCCGAGGACCAGACGTGGCAGCCCGCGCCGCGCACATCGACGTGGGCCGTCGGGTCAGCCTGCCCAGGGCATCATTCCTATCACTCCTTATCACAGCCGTCTTCTATTTCTTTCTTCCCTTCGTTGCCATTGATCGATTGACTCACCCAGACCAGCCAGACTCTGCGCCGCTGCCAAAAAAAAAAAAAAAAAAAAAAACCATCGGCCGCTGGAAGCTCAGCCCTAGCTCACCTGGCCCCTGGGTCCCCTGATTGCCCGGCCAACTCCATCTCGAACCGAGGGCCCCGCATCCGCCGCGCTGGGCCGCCCGCCGGGCTCTCCCATCGCAGCCATCGAATCCGATTCGACGCCCACCACCGACCGGCCTGCCTTGTCGCTTTTTGGTCTCGCCCGACGCGAGGCGGTCTAGTTGCCTCTGTGCCTCCGAAATCGCGACTCCGGTGCGCTCAAGAGGTACATATTCAAGGACAGCTTTCTGCGACCTGATTGTTGGGCAATTCATTTGCCGCAGCACAACAAACCCTCGCGACAATTCGCCGCGAGCCACCGCGAGCCCTCCGGCATTGTCCTTGCTTCCATCCCAAGCCGGCGTCCAATCCGCCATCGAAACTTTTCTCGCCTCCGTCCTGTCGATCACGAACAGTACGCTGCACCACCATTTGCCCTGCATTCGAAACCTGGGAGTCCAACCTCGAACCATCGCACGTCCCTCACGCTTCGCCCTACGTCCCGAGCCGAGACACATCTTTGACAGGCCGCCCGAGCCTTCTCCCCAACGCCTTCGCGGGCCCCGGGCTTTTCCACGACGACCCGACCCGGCCGACCGACCCAACCGGCGACTACCAGCGACTACTAAAGGCCGCAGCGTTTGTGACCTACCTAGCAGCTTGAGGGAGCTCGCGCTCTTCGCCCTCCAGTCTTTCTTCTATTGCACAGACGCAAGCCGCAAAAATGGCCTCGACAGTAACAAGCGGGTACTTCGTCGAGAGCAGGCGCGTCGAGCGCGTGGTTCGATACCACTGGCCGGCCGTCCAGCTCAATGTCTGGATGCTCATCATGCTTATCGCCGCATGTACCATAGTTGGCGTCTTCGCCACCTTTATCGGCATACAAGCCCAGTTGCTATTGCCCACCCCATGGTACGCCATTCATCCTATCTCCCTCGTTTTTGTCGAGATGCCTATCCCCGCATACAAATGCGCGGCCAGAAACGGATACTAACACGACCCTCTCGATTTTCTCTAGGTATTTTACATACTTTATCATCGTCGGGAGTTTGGTGATTGCCTTCATCACACTCCTATTGTGGCTCATCTTCTCGCGACGACTGCTTCCCTCTATCGTAATGATTGGTGGCTTCATCCTGTTCGTCATGTGGATGGTTGGCCTCGTCGTCGTGTCCGTCGAGCTGTGGGGCCCATCGGGTTCTGTCAACAGCAACTGCAACCTCGCCGTCTTCAGCCAGAACCCTACAGGCCAGACCCTGCAGACACTGGCCTGGTTGGAGCAGAGGAGTATATGTGAGTATTCCATACAAATCGATCTTGACCCTGTTGCCTATGCCAGGCCTCTTCCCACAACGTTCCATTGCTCACGGTATGCTTCTCCCCGCCCCAGGCCAATCGTGGCAGGCCGTCTTTGCCTTCGCCCTGATCGGGCAGATCTTCCTGCTCTGGATCATGGTCATCGCCTACCAGGTCTTTGCCGACAACGGCTCATAAACTCCTATTTCAAGTCGAGGTTGACGATACGATGATGTCGCAATGTCTCTCTATCTGCCTATTTTTATGCAAAGTTGTCGCTTGTCCTGCCCGGGGCCTTCTTTCCTTCTTTTCCTCGACCCTACCTTCTGGATATTTTGCATACTCTTAATGTTTGTCTTTGCTGTTACTCTTTTTTTTATCGTCACCTGTCCTGTGTGACGACTTTCGGGGTTTCAAGTGCTGAGACCCGGAGGAGGCTCCGGGAAAGCGTGGCCTTGTACGCTGGGTGTAGGGAAAACGGTGACAGGCATCTGTACGAAGCGCCGCCGACTTCTATCTTGTTTTATCTTAACTTTTATTTTTCTTTGTATTCTGCAATGGGCGGAGTTCAGGCATCGAATGGATTGTTTTTAACACCCGGGCAAGTTTTGTAGCCGTGTGATTTTGCTGGATAACACCACCTTTTCAAACGCACTCCACATTATCTCCAACTTGTTTCTCCTTTCGAGTGTAGTAGCTCGTTTTTCACGAACCCAATCAGTGCCTCACCAGCCCAGAAACCGCTCATCGAAGCCTCGGGACCATGATTCTGCCGAGCAGTGGCATCAAACGCTCTCGGTTACATCCTCTTGGACGGCGCGGACTCGGGACATGACTTGCATAATGCTCGACGACAAGAGACAAAATATCACTGCACAGTTGGATCCAGGCCAGTTGCGCAGGCCGTGCGTCTTGGTGTTATGCTTCAAACTCCTTTGCTGTGCATGCGAGAAAGCAGGCGGCTACCGCATTCCTGATTCCTCAAGTCCCAGTTATTGCACAAGTAGATATTATTCGTGACGCAGGGTGTAGGTGCATTAGGTTTGTAGGCTGGTTGGCTGGTTTCTAGTTCGAGATCTTGGGGTTGACCTTCTTTCTGTGCGAAGAGAACGGCGGGGGTCAGCATCGTCGTGGTCACCAGCCCTGTGAACTCGGGAGACAGTCCAGCGCGGAGGCGACAAGGAAGAAAGAGGAACGAACGCACCCAGTGGCCTTCTCGTAGGCGTTGCGAGCGGCATCGGTGATCTTCTCGCCCGTGTTGCGGTCGACGGGGTGGCCCGCCTTCTTGGCCGCAAAGTCAAAGGCTGGTTGGCATTGGAGTCAGTCAGTACGCCGACAATCTAGAATGATGTTTCTGAGCTTCATCTCACCCTTGTCACCCAGGTCCGCCTTCTCAGTGCCTGCAGCGGGCTGGCCCGAGGCCATTGTGTTGTTGTGCTTGTTGCCGCCGACGAAGTCCATGATTGCAGATTTTGGGGTTTCTTCCAGGTGGGTGTTTTGGTTAGGGTGTACTTGTTGTGTCTGTGGATTGAGAGGCTTGAATTGAGGAACATGAGGTCGTGGACGAAAAGCCAGAGACGGTAGTTATTTTGTACTCGAGATATCGCAGTCGTGGACGTGTTCTGACGTCACCAGCAACCCGTGCGGGAAAGCCTGCATCACGGGCGTTGGATCGATCCAAGACTCCTCCTGCACGGTAGCATCCGTCCATGACGAGTGCTACGGTAGTCCTATCCCGCCCTAGCTGTGTACAGTGACGGGATTGGGCCGCCGCTACCTTGGAATCTTGCGTCTAGTTGCTTGCTTGGTCTCGTCCGAACAAGATGTAACTGCCTCAATGCAACGCTTGCTATGGCGGCGGGGTGGCCGTTGCGTGTTCAGGGGCTGACGTCGGGTCTCTCTCTACTGCACGCGCTTCAGACGGAGCAGGGGCTAGGGGGTAGCACCAGACACTGTAAGACGAGTGACGACAGGAGGGCTGTGACGCTACGTCATCGCACGACACAGCGAATCCTTCGTGCAACAGACCTGTCTCAAGGTGAATCTCTTCCCTCAATCTCGTCAAAAATCTCCGGATTGAACATGGAGCCAGGCACCCGACTCCTCTGCGAGCAATTGAAGGAGCCGTTTGCCAATTGCGCCCAGCGAGGAACCGCCCAGCGAACGCCGCTCGGCACGCTGGCGCAAAAGCTTAGCCCCTGAAGGTCCTCAAGCGGACCCCCTGAGCTGGAAGCTCCAGCGCGCCCGCAACCCACACGGCGCCCTTGGCGATTTGAGCTTAATCAGACCCAATCGGTCTTGGCTGGGGGACGAATATGAAGTTATTTTCATGTGCGTAGTATTGCGATCTAATTGACCTCGTACATATCTGGGTAGGGACCTGCCTACGAAGACGTGAAGCAAACTGTGAGGCTTCTAGCAGCTATCCGAACGACCATTGATGACAAAAAAAAAAAAAAAAAAAAAAAGAAAGTGGCCGCCCGCCAAGGGCAAAAGAATGTCGATGTCAGGACAAAGGAAAGTCAATGCAAATGAATGGCTAGGACCGTCCATACCGTGGCCCCCTCCCGTCAGCTCTTCTCGATAATGTTCAGCGTCTGTGCCAACGCCTCGTATGCCGCCCCCATGCTCCTCACCCGGTTCTTGATCTGCTCCTTCTGGTACTCCTCCTGCCCGACCTTCTCCAGGTCCACGCCGAAGCTCTTGAGGAACGACTCCTTGGCGTCCGGGCTGCACTTGAACCTCGACGCGTAGCCCGTGGAGGCGGCGAAGCAGAGGGCGGTGACCCGCATGAGGTCGCCGAACTCCTGCCTGAAGACCTCGCAGTCGTCGTCCACTATAAACAAGGGCACACCACGGTGTTAGCAAGCTGTCAGGCAGGGAGGAGGTTGTTCGCCCGACTCACATTTTCGGCACGTCTTCATGCCAATAAAATGCCCGTAGGCCTTCTTGCCCGGCACCGCCGTGACGGCCGCCGCGGCGACGGCGCCCCCGGCCAACGCCACGCCCCATGCCGCCTTGCTGCGGGCAAAGGACATGATGGAGCGGTAGGCCAGCATGCCCGTGCCGCAGGCGAGCCCGATGGCGGTGGTGGTGTTGCCGATGGCGCCGAGCTGGTGGTCCTTGATGGCCTCGTGGTGCGTCTCCTCGGACGTGATGGTGCGCAGCAGCTGGCAGTAGATGCGGGCTAGGTCGCTCATCTCGGATACGGCCTTCCAGAGGAAGTGTGTCTCGAGGCCCGATTCTAGGAGGCCCTCTGGGCATTCGCGTCAGCAAAGGTGCGCAACGATGTTCCATGGACGCGGAGAACGACGTACCTGGATTGTTCCAGCGGGCTTTGACTTGCCCGAATTTCTTTCTGAACTCTTTGCAGTGTCTTGGGAAGGCTGCTGAGGCTACAGCCGTCGAGGCGCTGCGCCATTCGCACTCGTCGATAGATTGACGATCCGAGATCTGGTTCCATGTAATTAGCCAGCTGCGATGATGAAGTAAGGAGAGCTTTCTGATGCGCCGCGGGGAGACTCACAAGATTGGCAAAGGCTTGGTTTACGTCGTCCCAGTTACCGCCATGCACGTCCTCCACTTCACTCTCACAAGGCTCCGTGACAAATGTCGAGGAGGGGCTCTGAGTGTGCTTGGTCAAGCAGGAGCATGAGCAGGGGGAGTACACTTGACGTGCACGCTGGGGTTTTTCAGGGGGTGGTGCGGCGGCAAACATGTTCCCGATTTTGAGCGCATTCGGGGTGAGGTTCGATGCCATGCCCACGAGGGAGGAAAAGGCACTCGAGACGGCTGGCTTCAAGGCCGACGCTGCGAGAAGGCTGTATAGATGAGATGTTAGTCTGGTGATAAATGGGCGCAGTCTACGGTGAGAGGGTTGAACTCACACCCCATCCGCTAGTTCTGCCGTCGAGTATGCCTCGGCTTTTTCGAGCTTCAGCCGGCCCATCTGCTGATTAACTTTGTTGGCCACGGCCATGCGAGTGTATTTATCGATGCGGACACCTTCAATGGTCTCGGCATGCATGTTGAAGAATTCGGGGCTCAGTCCAAGGTTTCCGAGAAAACGCTCCGCGGCTATGGGGAATACGACCTCCCAGAGCCAGTTGATGCGCTCAAAGAAGGCTCCTTCGGTTTCTTTCAGGCAGTTACGAGCATAAACACGGATCTTGACGTGGAGATACTCAGTTAGTTCCTTGCCGTGGTGGTTGTGCTCGGAGAAAATCAGGAGTGAATGAGACAAAATGATATCTTACCGAAACAGGGGCAACGAACGAGAGATCTCTGGGCTGAGCCCTACGTCCCTCAAAGACGAGGCCCATCAGCATCGGGTCTGGGTACGCCCAGATGGTGCGGGCCAGCCTCTGGTTGTAGGGCTCCGTATCAGAGAGCTCGCGGTCGCAGTACCACGCCTGGAAGACGAAGCTCGGGAGGCGGTCATTGACCAGCCTCCGCGAGTACTGCGCCGAGATGGGGGCTTGCTGAAAGGACATTTTTTTTTCTCTCCACTAAAGCTGTCGCTTCGGAGGAGCCTTAATGATTTATGTAATTAAGGAATTAGTTCAAGTGCTTGATGTGGGAGCTCATCAGGAATGTGAGAATTTCTGATGTCGTCGATGAAATGAATTATGGCTCCATGGCATGGAGTTGTGAGGACATTACGACGTAGCGATGTTCGACGGGCGGTATTAATAAACCCTGCGATCGACGGAGACATCGGGAGATCGCGCGCAAAGTTTTGATCAGGTTTGTTGCCCAACGGCCGTGGCACCAACCGCGAAGCTCACGAGGGTCCCCGCGCTGGTAAAAGTGAGGCCACGAATCACTGGCCATCTGCGGGGGCGGCCACAGGCGAAGCTGTGAGCAGGGAGCTCCAAGGGGTAACACGTCAATGGAAAACACATCGGCTAGTTTAGTGATTATGGGAAATGACCAGCTCGACTGGCTGAAAGACGTCTCGTTTCGACATTGGCATCGTTATTAGCTCCCCTGCGCTGGAGCTGCTCGTCAGTCTTTCGCCTTTTTTTTTTTTTTTTTCGGTTTGTTGTTGTTATAATTCGGCACCGGAGCTCACGCACGATCAACAACACCCCACATCGATCGTCAATCTTACTAGCTTGTCCACCCTTGCCCGGCTCTCATTGGAAGGGTTCAGCTGCCTAGCTGTCATTATGCTTAGTGACGAGGCCCGGCAAGCCACGGCCGGGGCATTCGGCGTCGGCCCACCCATCCGGAGCTTGGCTCCCCCGTCTCGTGAGCGGACGACATCAGCTCGAGAGGCCGTAGATACCCAAAAGCCAGCGGCCGTTCGTTTTCGAACACGCGACAAAGCATGATGCCATCCAACATTCCTATTCAGCATGTGCCAGGCTCGTTGTCACTTGGATAGCAGGACGTTGAGTCGAGGGGGAAAGCTGGGGCTGACAGAGCCCGGTCGTGCCTTGGAATTTCAACGGCGTAGAGTTGGAGGATTCGCTCTTGGCCTCCCTCGGCACATTCCATGCCCGTTCCTCGAGAATGACTGAGGCTTGGCGAGACGGCCAAGGAGGTGTTCTGCCCAAGCTTGTCCTGTCCTGGTATACGTGACGGTGTCAGTCGTGTCCCAAGGAAATACATGGAATCATCCAGATATCAACGCGATGACGCAGACGGCCAGCTGGCACGGTATCTGTCACGAAAGAGCTGTGAGTAAAAGATGTCGTGATAGTAGATTGAAATCTTCCTATATAGCACCTCTCGCCTCTGGGCATGAGAAGGGTGAGGCTTTCTACACAATAAGCCGACTTCCAAAGCATCTGCCGCCGTGGTTTGTTACCTTGTCGGCACGCTTTTTTTTTTTTTTTTTTTTTTTTTTTTGGCATGTGGTTCAAACTTCTGTATAATTTTGGAGTCACGTTTGTTCATAAATACTGGCCCATGTTCCCAGCGCCATGCACAAGCCCACCGGTTTGGGTCGCGGAGGTGGGAAGCAGGGGTTTGGCTTCACTCGCGACCCGGGCCGCATCCCGACGAGCCTAACTGCCGGGCAGCACAGCAGCCATTTCGGTTGGACACACGAATCATGGACAGCGGAAACCTTGAGCCCGGGTGAACGTCGCCCCCTTTTCTGGTTCTATGGAATTCAGGGGTAATAATTGACCATGGGAAGGTCAGGGTGGTGGTCTGTGCATGGAATCAGCCGACAAACGTTCCAATTCAATTCCGTTTTCTTTCGCGTCAACCCCGTTCGGCCAGGGACCGAGCCGCGTAGATGCGCGGGCCAGAGCGATGGAGGCGGACGAAGAAGAAAAGAAATGGAGGCTGTCGAACGTCGCACGCTTGGGCGAGAGGACGAGCGCGGGAATCCCGGGCCTCTTGCGACGCGCTTCTGGAGCGTTTTTGCTTTCTGGATTCGTATTGCTGAAGCACTCCTTTGCTTCTTTTGCAAATTCTACCGGTTTTCCTCCCCCACCACGCCCAAGATGGCGCAGAGACTGGGATGATCGCATCAAATTTTGACCAGGAGCAAGCCATTCGGAGTGGACCTCGCAGGCGCTGTCTTGGGCTCGTGCGCTGTCATAGCAACCATCCCTCCAGGGGACGCAACCCCACCGTGGGCGGCTCTCCGCTCCCATTGGACACGCGCGCTGCTTGTTTGCAGCGCGGGTGGGGCGGCCGACTCGTGGGGCGGGGGCCCTGGCGCTGAGCTGTCGACTCTCAGAAAACGGCAGCAGCAGCACGCGCCTCACCAACGAGAAGCTCGAACAACCGGCCCAGCACCAAAAAGCAGAGCGCAGGGGTCCGAGCGCCGCTGCTGCGTTGTGACGAGCCCCCCCAGCCGACCAGAAGAACTTCCCGCCCGCGCCGGCGATCAAGGTTGCATGCAACCGCCAGATCGCTTTCCATCCCAGCTTTCCATTGCGAGTCTCTTTCTCGGCTGCAAACATTGGACGGCCATTTTTGCCCCCTCCTCAATCTGCGGCTGCTGCTGTCCGGCCTCCTGCTACGCACAATCATTCCTCTGCCGCATTTCCTAGTCCGTCAGCCTACCCAAACAACCGATCCTAGGCCTCGACCTCGCCCACCAACCGAGTCCAACCACATCGCCCGTCCATTCCTTCGTCCAGCCGGGCCGCCCACCCCCCTGCTCCACTGCCCGTCGACACGTCGCAGAGCCCAGCCGCCGCACAAGAGACCGCATCATTCCCGCGTGCCGGATGCATATTGACGCCGCGCCCAACCGATCCGCCTGACGTGATGGACGGCTACGAGCCACGCGCTCAACCAGTCCCGGCCTGGCCGTCGCAAGAACCGCTGGCCAACAGCAGTCTGAGCCCGCACGACGCCACACCCACCGGCTTCTCCGCCTCTGCCGCCTCCAGCTCTTTCACCCCCACAGGCCCGCCCCCAGACGCCCGTCACCTGACGAGACCCGGGAACATCCCGCCTGTCGGTGCTGCTGCGGCTGCAGCTGCTGCAGACACCCCTCTCCCCGACTCCACAACCCCCAGTGTCATGGACGACGGCCTGAGCCTCTTTGACGACAAGCACGCCGACTCCCTCGCCGAGCGCGCCGTGCGGGAGCACCTCCAGGACCTCGAGTCCAGCTTCGTCCCGCCCATATCCCCGCTGCCCGCCATCACCGCCAACGGCGTCGACGACACGTACCTGTTCGACTCGCCAATCAAGAAGTCGACGAGCCCCGCCGAGAACCGCAGCCGGAACCAAAGCCCGACGCCCACGAAGCCCACACCGGCAGCGCCTGGCCCGGCATCAGAAACACCCACGCCTCTGTCGGCCGCCGACGCCAACCCGGCCACGGCGGCTCCTCTGTCGCCATCACCGTCGCCCGCTGGCATGTCTCGAAACGCGAAGCAGGCGGCCGAACAGGACGACAGCCTGCACGATATCAGACCGCGCCACGATGCCGGCGACACGAGCGCCACGACCGCATCGCTCGAGGCCTTCTCCTCCTCGCCCACGGCCGCCGCTGCCGCTCGCACAATCTCGAGGGCACTCTCGAGGGCTAGTGTAGGGAGGACTGATGGCGGCGACGCGGACGCATCCAAAAACATGGACAACTCATTCTCAACTGACGAACCTAGCGGCATGACAGAGAGCAGCCAAAACCAAGCATCAGAAGGTGCCCATGACGTCCTGTCTCTCGGGTCTGACGTGTTTCCCAAGTCTGCCCGCACCTCACTCGACCCTCGGCGGTCGTATATCGATGCGGGAAGCACCCCTGGCCATGCCCTGCGCGTCGACAAGAGGCCCAAGTACCTGCGCAGCCGACAGGCGAGCCAGCGGTCTTCGGTTTCGTCTTTCGATACTAACGGCAGCTCTCACGACGATCGTGATAGCGACGTGACCGTGGGCGCAGGTACCGACTACGCCCTGCAGTCTGGAGGCGCGCTCCCGGCCTTGGGAGTGTCGCGTGGCCTCAACAGCACCATGTTGAGGTCCATCAGCCTGGGAAGTATAGCTTCGGGCATTGACGACCACGATTCATCAGGAAGGGCGCTCGAGACTCTCGACGAGGATACCGCCGACATGAACAGATTCGGCGAGGACCTGCTCCGGACGCCCAAGGCTAACCGCAAGCTGGCGCCACCGACTGACACCGTTATCAACAACCGCGTTATGAACGTCCAGGTCCCCGAGTCGCTAGCCCGCGAGTATAAGAGAGGCGGGTTTCTGACGACGTCTAGGAAGCCCTCTGGCATGTCCTCTGTCAGCACACCGAGTCGGGCTAAGACCCTGACCCTCAAGGAGCAGAGCAGCACCATCGAGAGGCTCTCCAAGGAGAACTTTGACCTGAAGCTCAAGATCACCTTCCTCAGCGACCGACTCAACAAGCTTTCCGAGGAGGGTGTTAAGGAGATGATCTCGGAGAACGTCGAGCTCAAAACGGGCCTCGCCGTCCTGCAACGCGACAACAAGCTCCTGCGCAGGCGCGTCAAAGAGCTCGAGAAACAGCTCAAAGACGAGGACGAGCGGCCGAGCACCGCCCGCAGCAGCACTTCGGCTAACGGCCAGTCCGAGGCTGCCGACCAGGAGGCCCAGGAGCGCGAGGAGGAGCTGATATACCTGCGGGAGCGCATCGAGGAGTACGAGGCCGAGGTGGAGAGGCTGAGGAACGAGAACATGACCAAAGAGACCGACAAGCGCCGCATGGCCGAACACGTCAGGTCCCTGCAGTCTGTGGGCGAGAAGCACCTCGGGGAGTCCATGGGCCGCCAGGAGGAAGCCGACGTCTGGAAGGATCTCTTGGAGCAGGAGACGGCGCACCGCGAGCAGGTCGACGAGGAAAACCGGAAACTACGAGACGAAATCTTCCGCCTCAAGCAAGAAGTTGCGAGTAACGCTCCTGGTAGCGTCGTCGGGGGCAGCGGCTCTGGGAGATTGCATCATACCACCAACATCTACAACATCACCAAGCACCCTAGGCCCGCGTCGCCCAGCCGGCCCGTGTCTGCTTTCTCGGGCGAGATGGAAGGCTCCAACGGCCTTGTCAGCGTCGCCAGCACTCTGGTGGAGGAGTTGCGACGCGAAGGAGAGCAGCTCCGCCACGAGAACGCCGAGCTCCGGAGGGAAGTCGGTGCCCAGACGTCGATGCTGACGTCGAGGAATCGCGAAAAGGAGCGGCTGTACCAGGAGATCGAGGACCTGAAGCTGGCGTCGCGGCGTGGCGGCCCTGCTCCGTCGACCATCGACAGCCTGCTGGACCGGTCCGCCTCTCGGGCTGGGGCCAGAGAGAGGCCTGGGTCGCGACATAGCGGCGGCACGAGGGCACTGACCAGCATCGAGGATGTTGAGCGAGAAGAGATGGACGCCAAGATGGCCGAGCTGCGCGACAAGATCAACGAGCTCAAGCTCCGGAACCAGGACCTGCAGAACGAGCTCAACAGTTGCACCGAGGACTTCGAGACGGCCGTTGAGGGCAAGAAGCAGGCCGAGGAGATCGCGCTGCAGCTCCAGGAGGATCTCGAGAACGCGCTCAACGACCTCATGAGCTTACAGAACGAACGCGACGAGGCGCTCCAGGAGAACGACCAGCTGCAGGTCGAGTTCGAGAACCTGAGGAAGGAGGCGCAGGACGAACTCGACAACCTGGACCAGGAGCTCGAGGCCAAGACGGACGAGGCGCAGAAGCTGCAGCTCGATCTCACCGAGCGGACCGAAAACTTCAACGCGCTGCAAGACGAGATGCGCAAACTGAGCGAGTCGCTGGTCGGGCTGGAGGACGAGCAGGAGAACAAGATGAAGCGGATACAGTCGCTGGAGCAGCAGCTGGCGGACGCCAACAAGGAGCTTGAGGAGCTTGAGGCCAAGCTGCTCGAATCCAACGACAAGGCGCAGCGGCTGAGTGTGCAGCAGGAGTCGGGCCAGGACGAGATTGCGTTTCTGCGCGAGGAGCAGGAGGGCGACAAGATCCGCATCGGCGACCTCGAAGCGTCGCTGGCTGGCGTTGAGCAGAGCTTGCGCGAGGAGAAGGAGAGGGTGCGCGAACTGGACCAGCGCCTGACGGTGGAGAGGCGGCAGCGTGAGATTGTGGCCAACCGCGAGAAGGAGGAGGTGCAGCAGTTCGTCAACGAGCTCAACGTGCAGGCTTCGGCGGCCAAGGATGAGGCCAGGCGGCTGCGCAAGAGCCTCAACTCGCGCGAGAGGGAGGCCACCGAGTGGAAGGAGCGGCTTATGGAGCTCGAAAACAACCTGCGCGAGGCTCTGGGTGACCTAAACGGAACCAGGTCGAGCCTGCTCAAGGTAAGTTTTTACGTGTGGCTGCCCTTGTTTCCCGACTCCCAGTGTGGCTAACAACTTTTTTTTTCTCCGCCTTTCAAAGTCTATCGCCAAGCTCCAACGGCAGCTCGAGGATACGATCCGGGAACTGGACACGGCTAAGGCCTCGGTCATGGAGAAGGATCGCATCATCAAGCAGCGCGACGCCCTGCTCGAGTCGCAAGGCCTCGAGGCGCGCAAGCTGGCCGACATGCTGGAGAAGGAGAGGCAGGCGCACCGGGTGTCGCAGCACCAGTTCGAGACGTTCCAGAAGACGCACCAGCACGTCTCGCGAACCAACAGCAGCCAGGAGGCGCGTATCGCGGAGCTGGAGTCGGCCAAGACGCAGGACAAGCGTCGCATCTCGCAGCTAGAGACGACGTTCAAGGAGCAGCTCAACGAGCGCAACAACCTCCTGCTCCAGCTCTGGACGCGGCTGTCGTCGCTCTGCGGCAGCGACTGGGCGCACGACAACAGCCTCATAAACGGCAGGGCGCTGCCATCGCTCGAGGCCGTGGCCACGATGCTCCCGGGCTTCAGCAAGAACCTGCTGGCGGCCGTCAAGACCATCGAGACGGTGGTTGGCGGGTTCCAGGGCCGGGTGCGCGACGTGGAGCGGGATCTGTGGCGCGAGTATAACAGCCTCGAGTCGACGCTCGAGGCACGCACCAAGAAGCTCGATAAGCTCGAGTCCATTGTGCGCAGTGGCGTCGCGGCCGGTACGCTGGGCAAGTCGAACTCGGAGCGCGAGCTGCAGGCGCGCATGGTCCGTCTCGAGGATGCCTACCGTCAACTCAAGGTGGAGAACACGACGCTGCGGACGGCCAACGAGGTGCGGGCGCGCGCGGCGGCGTCGTCCTCGGCCGAGGACCAGCACATCCTCGCGCACAGCCCTTCGCCCTCTATCCCGACGGGGCCCCGCGGCGGGTCTAGGGACCGGGCGGCGCTCCAGCGCAACAACACGGGCAGCAGGACGCGCAGCAGCCACGGGGCCAACAACGACAGGGGCAACGGGGGCGGCGGGTGGACGGGGGCCATGCACCTGGCGTCGCCGCGGCCGATGACGGCGGGCGAGCTGGCGCTGGCGGACGACGGCGGCAGCGGCTCGGGCAACAACTCGGGGGCCGAGAACGGCAGCGGCGGGTCGGCGTCGGCGGACTCCAAGTGGATACTGCGGCTTAGGGAGCTGGAGAACAAACTAAAGACGGAGCGCGAGGGGCGGGTGCAGGACCGCAGCGCGGCGCGGGAGCGGATCCACGAACTCGAGGCGCAGAACCGCACGCAGGCGCGGGAGAGCGAGCGCAGGCTGGCGCAGGAGTCGAGAGGGCGGCAGTGAGGAGGTGCCCCCTTTTGGGCTCGTTGAAGCCGGCTTTTTGTTCTTGCTTGTTTTGTTACGGGGGGCATCCAGCAGTGGCTGGTGTTTGCATATGCATATATGGATGGATCACTGCAGCCTTGTCTTCTTTTTTTTTTTTTTTTTCGTTACTGCTCATTGCCTAAACGTTCCCTTAATGTCTTTTTTTTTTTTCTTCCCGTTTTTTCTTTCCTTGGTCACGACACCTGTACTCGTATTGTGCTCCTTCAACCCTACATAAAAGCTTGTACTCGTATTCCTGAATTTGCTAGGGGCGGCGATTGTTCTGGCTCGGGCACACCTCGCCGTAGCAGCCTTTTCTTTTCTCCTCATTTCTGTCTTAGTCCTGCCTGGCCGGTCTGTCTCCTTGTGTTTTTTCTTTTCCTGTCTCCTGGTCGTGGCAACCCTGCTTCTCGTTCTTCTCCCCAACCTCTGAAGGAAACCTGGTGGAGGAACGTACATCGACGCTCCGAAGATTGAGGCGACGTCGACGATGGCAATCACATGCCTACCTTACTCAGTACTTTCTGCATCGCATTTCCTGCGTCTAGTCTAGCAGCCCGCTGAGCCAGAACCTCTGGCTATTGACCTCTGCAACCACGACCTTATGGCATTTCTGGCTAGCTAGTTTTGTGTATATACATTAGGCAATAAGCACCACGGCTCCACTTTGGCTACGTACCTGCGGTAGAGAATGGATCGCTGTCGCTGCTCGAGATGTTGTGTCTGGGAGAAGAGTGCCGGTGGCTGAGTGAGGGTTAGGGGTTGGGCTTGACGAGTGTGTCATTGCAGAATTAATTGACGGCGGGACTGAGACGCATATACGAAAGGAACAACAAACACCTTTTTCCCTCCTCCTACTGATTCTTGCCATTGGCCTCGACGCCATGACTGTGCCCGTTGCTGTGGCCATTCCCACTGCCATGTCCATTTCCATGACTATTGCTATGCCCATTTTGACACCCCTCTGAGCCCTCCTCACCCTTCTGCTTCACCCAGATTTCGCCAATCGGGTCGCCCTCGCCCGCAACGCAGATCCACTTCCCAGTCCCCCTCTCGGGCGGCGCGACCCTGACGCCCCTCCCGCCGCCGCCGATGATCAGGTTGCCCGGGCGGTAGCGCTCGTCGGCGCGCATGCGGCGGATGACAGAACCGTGGACGCGGGCGTCGTCGGGAATGTCGCGCACCTCGCCGCGCGGCAGCGGCCAGCGGATGGGCTTCCAAGAGCCGTCGCCCTGCAGGTCCATGCGCCGGAAGGGCATGTACTCCATGATGCGCCACGAGATGACGGATCCCGCCGACATGCCGCAGTCCCACGACAGCGAGTCGTGGATGCGCGCCGTGTGCGCGTGGCAGATGAGATTGTGGAAGGTCGCGTGCACGTCGTTCTTGATGTTGCTGAGCCCGAGCCCGTGGCTGTGCTGGTGCTGGTGCTGCCCGTTGCAGTCCTCGCCGCCCTGCTCGACGCCGCCCGTGGGCGGGCCGGTGCCCGGCGTGTTGGGCTGGCTGCCGCTGTTGACGCGGATGTTGGGGGCTGGAGGCGCGGCTTGGCGCTGCTGAGGTGCCTTTTTGGGGTTGCTAGCACTATCGTCACCGTCGCCAACGTCCATGCCGCACTCGGCGGCCGACGCGCAGCCCATCGACACGACCTTGGTCATGTCGAACGACAGGCCGGCGCGGATGGCCTCGCGCACCATCCAGGCCAGCGGCACGTGGCTGGCGCTCTTGCCGCCGGGTTCAATGTCCCAGCCGCCGCCGACGTCGCCGTGCCCGCCCGAGAACCACACCTCGTCGATGTCCTGGTCGTCCTCGTCGGAGCTGCTGAAGCCGTCGTCGACGTCGGACGGCGCGGGGATGTGCGCCAGGTCCCCGTCATCGGCGTCCGAGTCGCAGTCCTTCTGGCTGCCGCCGGGCACCTCGAGGTGATCGAGGTACTCGTGTCCTTGGTGGCCGGTAGGGTCTCGGACGCTGCCGCGCCCGGCGCTGCCGAGTCGTCGCGCTGCGGCGACGGACGAGTCCCGCGTGCGCTGCGTTGTGCGCGACTTGGACCGCGAGTGGTGCACGCGGTACCGCTCCGGGTGGTCCAGCGACGCGCGAGGCGGATGCTGGTGGGCTGCTGGCGGTGCTGCGGCCGCGGCTCCTCCCACGGCCTCCTTGGACGGGCGACGGCCGCGGTCCCGAGGCGGCGCCGGCGCTCCCGCGGACTCGCCGTTCGTCTTTTCACCCTGCTGGCCCTCCACCTCGGGTTTGGGCTCGACAAACACGGGCGTCTGCTGCGAGCGGTGGTGGTGGTGGTGGTGGTGCACGCGGTACTTCTCGTGGAACTCGTGGATCACGTGCCTGGCGTGATGGAGGCCGGCGCCGCCATGACCCTTGGCTCTGGCCTCGGCCGCGGCCTTCTTGCGCTCGATGGACTCGTGCCTGCTCTGGTAGATTAGGTCCTGGCGGAACTTGGCCCGGCGCTCGTCGATGCTAACGGCGTGCCGGATCACTTTCGCCTGTGTCGGGACTTTGCGTTAGCCAAGGACAGAACAGGGGAAACAACCAAAGAAGGTGGATGTTTACCGAAGTGCGAGCCGTATAAGGAAACTTCGACACGGCACGCTCCATCCAGGCCGTCTCGAAGCGCGGGACGCTGTTGACCGTGTCGAAGAGGCCGAGGAAGCGGATGCGGCGCACGGGGCGGCTGAAGGTCTCGCGGAAGCCCTTGAGGAACTCATACAGCTTCTCGGTCTTCTTGCGCGACTCTTCCCTCAGCTTCTCCCGCTTTTCCTTTTTGCGTCTTTCCCTGCTGCTGTCCTTCTTGTTGTTGCTATCCTCGCAGGCCTCGGCGTCGCCCTCGCACTGGATCGCCTCCTCCTCTTCTTCTTGGACGCCGCGGCGGCACTGCCACTGGGCAAAGGCCTTCCAGGCAAAGGAGACCATCTCCTCGTTGCCGTGGCTCAGCAGGCCGACGTAATCGAGCATCTCGGCCAGGAAGCGGGCGATGTAGGCGCCGCGCGAGAAGCCAAAGATGTAGATCTCATCGCCGGGAGAGTAGAAGCGCATCAGGAAGCGGTAGCCGCCGACGACGTGCTGGTCAAAGGACGAGCCGATGGCCGAGTCCTTGGCCTTGGTCATCCACGACTTGAAGCGCGCGCGCATCGACGTGTGCGACGACAGGTTGTTGGACACGACATATGTGCCGATGCCGGCTGTGTGGTGGCAGAGCCGAGGTTAGTATGGACTTTCTGCCTGGACTTTTCTAATCCTACCTCGTATCAGACTTACGCTGGTAGTAGTGGTCTGTTGCGGTTTGAAAAGGGTTAGCTAATGAGACAATACAAAACAAAACAGAACGAAACCAAAGGATACCGACATTGGTCGCTGGCAGTCCGGTCCAGCATGCGAAAGATCTTGAGGATGTTGCTGTCGCTGTCGTCACCGCGAAACTTGTTGCCGGTGCCGTCGAAGCACAGCACCAGCTTCCGGGGCTGCCTGCCCCGCTGTCCCGCTCCTGGGGGGTTCATGTCGACGAAGCTCTGCGGCCGGTGGGAGCCGTGCTCGAAGCTGGACTGGCGGCTCAACGGCGTCGGCTTGCTGCCCGGCCCTGGCACTGGCGACGGCGCAGGAGGCCCCGATCCGACCCCGAGCCTCGGTGCGAGATGGGCTTTATCCGCCGTCTGCTGCCTACCCCCAGCGGCAACCGTCTCCATCCTGACTGGCAAGTGGCAAGCAGATCTCTCGCCTCCCGGGACTGGCTGGCTGCTCTACTACCCGTGGCACAGGACCAATGTTAGTTGAGTTGGCAAGTGTCACACAGCCCGAACACTTGCATCCCATTCAGCTGCTGGTAGCCGCAAAAGCAGTAACGCAAAACCCACCCTTCCCCCGCTTGCTGCTGCTCGACGATGGCGTCACCCGAAAACCCCGAGGGCCTGTGGGTATGAGACGGGCCGCTCCGAGCACAGAGACGAGTGTCGCTCTCGGCCGGCTGCGACAAGTGTACGACGTTTGTGCTCAGGCGATGGCGCCGACAATCACAAAGAACTGGCTGGCTGGCTGGCTGGCTTGAACCAAGGTCTTTTTGCATGAACGGGTGGAAAGGGGCGATGGCGCGCAGACCATGACATTTCTTTTTTTTTTTTTTTCTCGACCCACGTCCCCCTTCCTCACTTTCCCATGTTTCGTTTGGTCGTCTTCGTCCCTTTCCCCTCCTCCGATTGCCCTCCCTCGCTTTCCCGTGTCAACGCCATTTTACATCAACCTGCCTCTCTAGCGGGGAGAGGTGAGAGGAGACGCGGCATGCGCGGTCGAATCGCCGATCAGAGTGGAGGTTTTTCTCTCCAATAATCCCGATGATCCGCCTGTGCTTTTTTGCACTTTCACGACGACCTCTCTCATTCACACCCGAACGCCCCTTGGCCGCATCTGGCACAGCAGCCGGCCAGAAAAGGGAGAAGCCAACTGATCTGCACTGCGTCAAGCCAATCTCGCGAGGGTTCTCTCGGTCATACCGTGCGACGGTCGCACTGGGCACGCGGTGATCGACGCTGTAAGTCCTAGGCAGTCGGCACTGCAGTCCGTTGTGATCCCGTGTCCTGGGGTAACATTCATTGGGATCGGTATCTCCCGCTGGTCCCTTCCCTTGAGATTGCCGATTGCCCATGTTTTACGCAGTCTATCTCGATCATCCACTTCTCTGGGATTTGTTTTTCTGGCAGGTAATCACTTGCAGGCCGGGTTCCAGGTTGTTACGACAATGGAAAAGCCAGGGATGTGAAGGATGAATAGGAAACGGAGGGTGTCCTGTGCTACCACATGAGGAAGGCTAACCTTGCCGAGATTGGCAGCCTGCGACGAGCTAGCTGGCATGCGTGAAGCTATCACGGGCTTATGCAGCTACCCATGCAGCCATGCAGCCTTCTTTTTCTCCCAGTCCCTCCGGTCCCAAACTCCAGTGGCTCCCGAGCTATCCCAAGCTCCCAAGCTCTCAAGCTCCCAAGCTCCCAAGCTCCAAGCTGCCAGCAGCCAGCAGCCAGCAGCCCCTGAAAGGAAAAAACAAGACATGTCTCGAACTGGTGCATCAATGGACAAGTGGTCCCACATCAATGGCTGTGCTGCTAAGCTTCGTGCCGGTCGGATGGGAGGACGAGATGAGGAGAGAGGAAGAGAAGATCCGACCGCCCAGCATGCGTGGCATGCCCACCTTTTCATGCCACCCTCCCACCACAGTCTCGGGCTTTGGAAGCGACCCAAACGATTGGACTTCATGGCCTCGCACGCTTGGCAGAGGTTCAGCTGCCAAAGCTGCCAATCCCGGGCGCTACAAGCACGGCCCGCAGGCTGGACTTTTCCCGATGCGGCAGAGCCGAACCAAGCTGGCACTAGCGCTGCGGCTTGCAGATCATGCCAAGCGACCCTGCCTGCGTCCCGGAAATTATGAGGCCGGCGTAGCTTTTGTCATGTATTGCCCTTCCGGGTTCGGAGCTAGCACGGTGGCGCCGGCATGCCGCTCTCTCTTTCACGGACCCTCAGCTCCTCGCGCATATCAGGGCGGGTCTGGATGGCCAGACGCGGACTGTATTCGATCAGTTGCAGAAGGTGGCGCCCCGACCCGCTTGCCTTGGCCAGTCCTTTCTGCACATGATCGGCGGGGCGGTGAGAGGACTCGATGAGAGAGGCGCGACGAGACGAGACAGCAGAGACAGAGGAGGAGACAAGGGGGTGATGTGGTGGTTGGGAGCTCGTGCAGCGCGCACGACCTGGCCTCTGGCGTCTGGCCTCCTCGTCGGGCTGCGCCAGGCTGCTGATTCGCTGCTGCTAGTCTTGCTCGACAGTGCGGTGCAATTCTGACTGGCAAACCCCGCCCGGCGGCAGCCGATCTTCCCCAGGAAGGTTTCCCCGGTCTGTGTCGATGGTGTTGAATCACGAAGCGCTGGTTGGCCAGCTCAGAACACCAGCTTCGTGGTGCCAGGGTGCCTCCCGCGAGAGGTGCACCACACCACCAGGGTTGCCGATGATGAGACCCTTGCAGTCTCTTGCACGGGTGGTGCGTCGCGATTCGAGGGTCAGAACCAGCTTGCCTACCCCAAGAAGGCTGCACAGGTCGAGATACGACCAGGGAACCCCAGAACCCCAGGTAGCACATCACAAGTTGGACATTGTGGCTTGGGAGCCCCTCCCTTTCTGGTGATAGACGATGGCGTGAATGGCTAGGCAGCTTGTCTGACCTCGGCGTTTGTTGAGAGCTCCCGCCTCCCGTCGCCCATCGCCCTCCCTCTCTTCCGTATTTCTGCCGGCCAAACCATCTCTCTGCCCCCTCTTTCTTCTCTCTCCTGCCCTCTCACGAGACACGACACTCTCTTTCTTCCCGCTAGCAGACACCAAGTGGCAGACGACATCACACACAGGCCACGATGGCGTCACAGACAAAGTACAGCACGCACACCACCACCACCAACGGGGCGCCCGAGGCCAGCACCAACGGCGCCTCGGCGGCGAGCGGCAGCAGTAACGGCAAGGCCACCAAGAAGAGCCCGCCGCCGCCGCCGCTGGCCAACAACGGCAAGCCGCCCAAGGCAAACAAGCAGGGCGCTGGGGCATCGCTGCATCAGTTTGGGCAGCTCATGCAGGCGTCGCGGCGGCCGCTGCCCACTCAGAACGGCGATGGCACGTACGCGACCGAGAGGGCGCAGACGGGGCTGCGGGAGGACCTCAAGGTGATGCGTAGGCAGGGTAAGTACTGTTCAAGGACTCTTCTCTGGACGGACAGGCCGCTAACAGAGAGTAGACTTCCGGACGCTGCGCACGCTCATCAAGAAGAAGCTCAAGGGCGAGCTGATCACGGATGACAAGACCATGATCATGGAGCACGTCATCTCGCTGGTGGCCAACCTGCCGCACAACTCCAAGACGCGCGTCAAGCTGACCAACAACTTCCTGAGCGAGCTCTGGTACACACTGGACCACCCGCCCATGAACTACATTGGCGACCACTACATGTACCGCACCGCGGATGGCTCCAACAACAATGTCATCCTACCGTCGCTCGGCGCCGCGGGCAGCACCTACGCCCGCTCCGTGCTGCCCACCATCGTGCCGCCCGGCGCCCTGCCTGACCCCAACACCATCTTCGACGCCGTCATGGGCCGCACCAGCGAGACCTTCCGCAAGCACCCCAACAACGTGTCCAGCATCCTGTGGTACTGGGCCACCATCATCATCCACGACATCTTCTGGACCGACCACCGCGAGCCCACGCGCAACAAGTCGTCGTCGTACCTGGACCTGGCGCCGCTGTACGGCAGCAACCAGGAGATGCAGGACTCGATCCGCACCTTCAAGGGCGGCCTCCTCAAGCCCGACACGTACGCCGACAAGCGCCTGCTGGGCATGCCGCCGGGAGTCAGTGTGCTGCTCATCATGTTCAACCGCTTCCACAACCACGTGGCCACCAACCTGGCCGCCATCAACGAGAACAAGCGCTTCACGCCGCCCGACAACAGCAGGCTGGAGGGCGAGGCGAGGGTGGCGGCCTGGAAGAAGTACGACAACGACCTGTTCCAGACGGCACGCCTGATCACGTCAGGGCTGTACATCAACATCACTCTCGTCGACTACGTGCGCAATATTGTGAATCTCAACCGCTGCGACACCACCTGGACGCTGGACCCGCGCCAGGCCACGGGCGCCAGCGTGGGCACCGAGAAGGGCGCCGAGCGCGGCACGGGCAACGCCGTGTCGGCCGAGTTCAACCTGTGCTACCGCTGGCACTCGTGCATCTCGGAGAAGGACGACAAGTGGGTGCAGGACTTCTACCATGACCTGTTCAAGAAGCCGTCGGACGAGGTCAGCCACGCAGACATGTTCAAGGGCTTCTACGCGTTTGAGCGCTCCATCCCCGACGACCCGGTCGAGCGTGTGTTTGGCGGCTTCAAGCGCGGGCCCGACGGCAAGTTCAGCGACGACGACCTCGTCAACTGCATCTCGGACGCCGTCGAGGACGTGGCTGGCGCCTTTGGTGCCCGCAACGTGCCCCAGGCCATGCGCCCCGTCGAGATCCTGGGCATCCTGCAGGGCCGCAAGTGGAACGTGGCCGGCCTCAACGAGTTCCGCAAGCACTTTGGGCTCAAGCCGCACGAGACGTTCGAGGAGATCAACTCGGACCCGGCCGTGGCCGACCAGCTGCGCCGCCTGTACGACCACCCGGACTTTGTCGAGCTGTACCCGGGCCTGGTGGCCGAGGAGGACAAGAAGCCCATGGTGCCCGGAGTCGGCATCGCGCCCACCTATACCATCTCCCGGGTTGTGCTGTCGGATGCCGTGTGCCTCGTCCGCGGCGACCGCTTCTATACGACCGACTACAGCCCCCGCGCGCTCACCAACTGGGGGTACAACGAGGTGCAGTACGACCTCAACGTCAACCACGGCTGCGTCTTCTACAAACTCTTCATCCGCGCGTTCCCCAACCACTTCAAGTACAACTCGGTTTACGCGCACTACCCCATGGTGATCCCGGACGAGAACCACCGGATCCTGACGAGCCTGGGGCGCGTCGACCGGTTCGACTTTGCGCGTCCCACGGCCATCCCGCAGCGCACCAACATCACCAGCTACGGAGGCGCGCAGCACGTGCTGGAGCAGCAAGACACGTACAAGGTCACCTGGCATGAGGGCTTGCGCTACCTCATGGGCGAGGGCGGCGCCCGCTTCATGCTGTCGGGCGACACGCAGCTGCACACGCGCCAGCGCGAGTGCATGCACGCCCAGCTGTACAAGGACGGCTGGCACGCCCACGTCAAGGCCTTTTACGCCGCCATGACGGAGCAGCTGCTTACCGACAAGAGCTACGTGCTCGGGAAGCCTGGACGCAAGACCGTCGACATCGTGCGCGACGTCGGCAACATGGCGCACGTGCACTTTGCCTCACGCGTCTTCGGCCTCCCGCTCAAGACGAAACAGAACCCCAAGGGCATCTATAGCGAGCAGGAGCTGTACATGGTGCTGTCGCTCATCTTTGTCACCATCTTCTTCGACATGGACCCGGTCAAGTCGTTCCCGCTGCGCCAGGCCACTAAGACGGTCTGCGACCAGCTCGGCAAGCTCATCGAGACAAACGTCAAGATCGTCAACGGCTTCGGGCTGAAGGGCCTGTTCGCCGCCAAGCCCGCCAAGGACGACCCGTTGGCAATCTACGGCAGCAGCGTCATCAAGGGCCTCAAGAAGGCCGGCCTGTCCAACTACGACATCGCCTGGAGCCAGGTCCTGCCGACCGCCGGCGCCATGGTGCCCAACCAGGCCCAGGTGTTTGCGCAGGCCGTCGACTTTTACCTGGCGGACAAGAACAAGCACTACGTGTCCGACATCCACGCCGTCGCGACGCAGCCCTCGTCGCCCGAGACCGACGCCCTGCTCCTCGGCTACGCGATGGAGGGGATCCGCATGGCGGGGACCTTTGGCGCGTACCGCGAGGCCGCGTCCGCCGACGTGATCCGCGAGGACGACGGGCGCGAGGTGCCCATCAACCCCGGCGACCGCGTCTTCGTCAGCTTCGTCGACGCCGCCAAGGACCCGGCCCGCTTCCCGGACCCGCTCGTCATCAACCCGCGCCGCCCGCTCGAGGGGTACATCCACTACGGCGTTGGCCCGCACGCCTGCCTGGGACGCGAGGCCAGCCAGGTCGCGCTCACCGAGATGTTCCGCGCCCTGTTCCGTCGCAGGAACGTCCGTCGCGTCGACGGGCCCCAGGGTGAGCTCAAGAAGGTGCCGCGCCCTGGGGGGTTCTTTGTGTATATGCGCGAGGACTGGGGTGGCATGTGGCCTTTCCCCTGCAGCATGCGCATCATGTGGGATGAGTGATGTTTTTTTTTTTTTTTTTTTTTTTTTTTTGATGAGACTCTTTTGGAGATAATACCTTGCTGGGTCCGTTTGTTGATGTGCTTGCTGGTGTAGTTATTTTGGCGTATTTTCACTCTTCGGGCTCTTATAGCCAATGCTCAATACCACTCTCCATTGTATCGCAATATGATTCCAACGGATCTTTACGCGCTTGAAATATTGGCCTGTGACCTATGTTTGTGGATGGGCAACACCGTCCATGATGGACTTGATCTTGTCTAGGCAGACAGTCCTTTTCCGATCACTGCAAAAGGTGTTTGTCACGGGGAGACGCCATAGGATAAAAGGACGTAAGTGGGTATAATATGTAATATTTCTCGGTAAAAAGCTATGTACATACGAATTAGAAACTACAAATAAAATGGTATATATGATAATGACTGTCTCTGCACGGCCTCGTCACTCCCGTCCACCGACGCAGGCAGGATAGGTGGGTATATATCATCCAAGATAACCCCATCGTCTGTCGTGTCGGCCGGGCTCCGAGTCGTAGTTATTTCTTTCGTTTATTCTCTCCTCTCAACTTAAGCCCAGTTCCAGCACTTGTCAACGATGGGGACGGTGACGTTGTAGAGCTTGCCGCTCCAGTACTTGGTCAGGTGGCCGTCGAGCTCGAACAGGAAGTCCGACTTGAGGCTGACGCCCTGCTCGCAGGCAAGCACGCCGGGTTTGGGCTGGGTGACGGCACCGCCGGCCTGGGTGGTGTTGCCGCCCGACGACAGGCCCTGGTCGCCCGAGAGGGTGAACCTGTTGTTGACGCGCGGGATGGCGGTCAGGCCCGAGCTGAGGTCGATGATGCCGCCCAGGACCTTGACGGCGAGCTCAACCTTGAGGCTGGCGAAGACGTCGGCCTGAACGTCGGCCTTCTGGCTGATCTGGGCGTCGGCCTTCCACTTGGGGTCCCAGCCGGTGGCCGTGGTCTTGAACTTGTTCTTGAGGTCAATGTGCACGTTGCCGGCGGGCATGCTGGCGCCCAGCTGGGTCTTGACGCCGACGGCGCCGCTGGTGGCCAGGTCCACGCCGATGCCGAAGGCGACACCGGGGCCCAGGGCGATGACGCCGGGCACGTTAACGACGGTCCACGACAGGTCGTCAGGGGCGTACTTGAAGGTGTTCTTGTACTCGGCCTGGACGTTGGCAGACAGGGCAACCTCGGCGTCGAAGCCAGCATCGATGTCAAAGTAGAGGTCCTCGAGCTTGAAGCCCAGGAAGTTGAACTTCAGGTATCCCGAGAAGGTGACCGAGGTGTTGAAGTGGGCCGAGTCGGCCGAGATGTCAACGTAGGGAGGGACGCTGAAGAGCACCTTCCTCTCGGGAAGAGCGGCGCCCCAGCCCAGGCTGACCTTGGGGTTCAGGGTCAGGCGGCGCTGCAGCTGAGCAGCGGGGAGCGACGAGAAGGTCATCTCGAGCTCGCCCGCGAAGTCCTCGATCTTCTTGGTGGCGGCGCTGGCCGAGATGGACAGCGAGGCGGCATCGGCGACGATGTTGCTGACGTCGAAGAAGCCACGCTCGAGCTCCGAGTCGCACTCGCCGTTGTGGTTGGTGATGAGGACGAGGCCATCCTTGATCGCGGCCCAGTTGTCGGCGGCCGACTGGAACGAGGTCTTGTCGGCAAAGTTGACCGTCATCTTGCTGCCAGCGCAGACGACCTTGGTGACGACATCGATGTACTCGAGGGCGACAAAGGTGTTCTCGGTGGTCATGGTCATGTTGATCTGGCTGTTGGGCGCCTGGAGGGGCGCGGTCATGTTGAAGCCGCCAGCGGTGCTGTTGGAGAAGGGGTGGGAGCCCTTGCTGGCGACGGGGGCGACGGGGGCGTGGACCTCGGCCGCGGCGGAGCCCTCGGGCTGGCCGTAGTAGAGCGAGATCTTCTTGCACGGGATGATGTGGACAGGGTCCGAGGTGTCGACATCGGGGGCCTTGCAGGGGCCGAAGTCGGTGGTGCTGTTGGTGCCATCGAACTCGGGCTCGGGCGTGATGGGAGCCGGCTGCTCGGGGAGAGCGTTGATGACGGGGGCGGGCGGCTGCTCGGGCATCTCAACCACGATGTAGCGCACCCGCTGGTTCTCGGGCGTGCACTGGCACGAGTCGGCGCCGTCGCGGGCGAAGACATCATTGGCGACGGCCGAGGAGGCTAGGAGGGAAAGGGCCCCGATGGCGGGGATCAAAGAGCGTGTGCCCACCATGATGGCGGTTTGGACGTGTCAAAGGGAGACACTTGTAAAGAGTGACTGGGTTGCGTGGAAACGAACGACTGGCAACAACAAGGAAGCCCGAGGATGGATGTGGACGGAAAGACGAGGCGAGACGTCTCTGCAGAGAGGAGAACCAAAAGCCCGGGTCGACCAGCGGAATGGCTTCATTTTGTATCGGCGGGCAGGCGGACGGCATGTGCCGCAAGCACTCTCCCTGTCAGCAGCAGGGACCGCCAGGAGGACCCCGCCAAGACGTCGAGCGCATGATAGGACGGGCTGGGGTCGTCGACAGGACGGGCAGGAGATGACAGGGTGGGCTGGGAACGCACCCCAATGAGGAGCCAGCAGAGAAGCGAGGTTGGCGGTTGGGCAGGGAGGACCCTGGTGGCGCGGCCAAGACAGGGTCGATGCGAGGCTGCTCCAGAACGGGAGCTACCGGGCGCGTGTCTTTTGTGAGAGGGCGTCGGTTGTTGGAGAGCGAGGCCAGTTTGGTGGTGGTTCGTGGATCCAATACATTTTTTTATGCGAGATGTGAACAGAGGAGGCGAGTGACAGGGGCAATAGGGGAAATGATTGAACTCTGTAACTCTGTTTGGCAGCTGGTGAGCCGCCTCTCGTCGAAGTAGCCTAGTCCCTGCCTGTCCCTGCCCTTCACCCCGGCACAAGACACAAACGGTCGGGGTTGGCTGGCAGTCGTCATGCTGCTTGGTAGCGCCAGCTTCTCCAGATCACAGATCGGAGCTACAGACTGAGACTGGCCACGGAGCCGCAAGGCATCAACCAACTCAATCTTGGCCAATTTCGCAGACGAGCCACTCAGGTTGTGGCTGTGGGGTCAATCCCCACTTGTGGTGAGTCTCCATGGTCTTCTTCCCTGTCGGTGCCTGCCAAGGCTGGCCGCAAGTGGTCGTTGCACCTGCCGTGCGGTCGTTTATCGGCGCATTTCGCGCCACCTGCGCGCCTTTTGTCCCCTGCCCACGTGGGTGGGACCCTGTTGCAGCGACTGACTCGCGGGGATCGGGGGCCAGGAGAAGACAAATCTCGAGCCGGCTGTCTGCCCGGTGCACACGCAAAGACCAAGCACAGGTTGTCCAGGCAGTGTGCGGTCTGTGGATTGAGGCTCCATTACTTTATCGTCAACGTTAACCATGGACGTTAACGACATTGGAATTGGAACAGAAGCCATCATAACTGCCCGTGCGCGTCCTCGCCCAAATTTCGCTCAAGCACAAAGTGGAAAACATCGGCGGGCGACCACCACTGCATTCGGTTTGTTCCGCCGATGCTGCATGTGCTTTCCCCTTTTTTTTTTTTTTTTTGGACAAGAAAATACGACCCGACAGCGCCCACGCTGACCCGAACCGGTGCATCGTGGCGGAGACGGCATCTGAGTCGTTGCATCCGAAGGCATTAAATGCGACTGCACCATTGCCCCTTTATTACAGTCCCACTCTCGCTGTTCCTGTCATCTCTTGTGTTTCTGTGCCGGCCAACATTCCCGTGCTTCTCCCGAAAGCGCTGCGGCGGCTGTCTGCTTCCAGACCCAGCAGGGCGACTTGCTTGCAAAAGAAAGCACGGTCGCAACCCAATATCCCCGCCAAAGACCGTGCGGAATGCCAACCGCGATCGACCAGGACAAAGAGGCTTGTTTCTGGCTGGGCATTTTTGACTCGGCCGAGTTTTGTGCACTATTCTCAGCACGCGGTGGTCGAGGGCAATTTATGAACAGCGATGCGCGATGCAACGCGCCAAGCGGCGGCAAAGCAGTGATATGCATGTTGGCTGCCGCCCTACCCTGCTTCCGCCATGTGGTGGTGAGCCGCCAGGCACAGGATTAGGTATTCCCTAGGCCAGCTTTGTGCATCTTGTGTGACTTTCCCCTTATCTCGAAATGAGCTCACAAGACTCTACAACCAGCGGCTGCAACAGCTCATCCCCGGAAGCACCCTCTCTGCCTTCCAGGGTCATTGGTGTTGGGGACGACACGACACCCCCTCGGCTGGTCTCGGGGTATAAGGCCAAGGGCCATTGGATTGCGCTCAGCCATTGCTGGGGCGGCAAGATCGACAATGTGACTTCTGGAGGCCAACCTCGCGCGGCAAAGAGCGCGCCATGCCCCTGGACGAGCTTCCCGCCAACTTCCAGGACGCCATCGTCATCACGCGCCGCCTGGGAGTGCAGTACCTATGGATCGATGCGCTGTGCATCATCCAGGACAGCATGAACGTCCAGCGGCCGAAGGAGGCGGCCAAGATGGGGCACTACTACTCGCACTCCCTCCTGACCGTGTCCGCCACCGACGCCGAGAACTCCACGCAAGGGATCCTCCAGCGGCTAAACCCCCTCTTTGAACCGGTGAAGCTGCGGCTGGGAGGGCGATGTGCACCTTCGCGAGGACGTTGGAAGCAACGCCGCCCGGAGCCAGTCGCCCTACGTCCTGGAAAATCGCAGCTGGTGCCTGCAGGAGGAATGCCTCCCCCGAGGACCCTGACCTGCTAAAAGTTCGGCCTGAAGTGGGAGTGCCTCGAGCACAGCGAGGATGAGTGGGAGCACGCCGGCACCAGTCTCGGCTGCCGGACAAGATCATCATCCGGGCCTTCCTCGCCGAGACCCCCGAGGGCAAGATGCAGACCAACCCCTCGAGCACGGGCAACCGGTACACGGCAGGGGGCGCGGCGCGGTCCCGGGTCGAGCTCGTCGAGGAATACTCCCGGCGGTCCCTCACCTTCCAGCCCGACAAGCTCCCCGCCATCTTGGGCGTCGCGTCCTTGTTCGCCCAGGCACTCCCCGATGACGAGTACCTCGCCGGCCTCTGGCGGTCCGCCCTGAGCTGGAGCGTCGGCAAGCTCAACGGCAGGCCCGCGTACCCGCGGTCCAGGCCGGCCGCCTACCGAGCCCCGTCCTGGAGCTGGGCGTCCGTCGACGGGCGCGTGTCCTTCCCGCTCGTGCAGTCGCCGCCCTGGCCGGCCGACATGCGGGACGACGCCTCCATGTACCCCGGCATGACCACGGTGCTGGAAGCCCGTGTCGAGCGCGGCCCGCAAGATCCCCGATCCGTATGGGCACGTCTTGGGAGGCCATGTCCGGCTCCGCGCCCTCTGGCTCGTGGTGTACCTGCACGTCGGCGACTTTCCGGAGCTGCAGCCGGGCGGCGATCCGGGCTGTGTGTGTTTCGGCCTCTCCGAGGTGAGCCGGCCAGACCCGTCCAATCTCTGGGCGGACCACACTCGGGCCCGTCGACTACCAGAAGTAGACAGCGAGAGTCTTAAAAGGTCTAGTTGCGCGTGCCAAGTCACGGCGGGCTAGACGTGACGCCGGAGCCGAAAGGTCTTCTGGACGACTCGGGGAGGATTTGCCTGGGCGTCCTGATGCTGTCCAACCGCCGCTTTCTTCTTCTCCAGCCCAACAAGCGCTTCCCGGGCACGTTTCAGCGGGTGGGATGCACAGACTTTTATTGGATTCGCAGGAGCCGCAAGGGCGGACCTATCCGTTTTGATGGGCGCTTCATCAAGAATAACACGATGGAAATTGTCATTACCTGAAGCCGGGCGCTTCCTAGTCTTTACACGCAAAGTCACTTGCGCACGGCAAGTCTTTCGCGGCGTAAAAGGAGCATCTAACCATTGGCGGGCAGTATTGACAGTTTGATACACTCCACCACGGCAACCCTCGTCTAGTCATCACATCCACAGCAATGTACAAACGAAAACCCACTACCACCCCAAAGTTCCCATCGCACATCCACTAAGGGCGCCACCTGAAGGCCGGGTGTTTCCAGTCGAGGTCCTCGATCTGCTCCTCCGTCAGCCCAGCCAGCTCCGTCTCGACATCAAGACCGTCGCGGCGCTTGTTGTCCCACTTCATCCAGAAGTACGCTGCCAGCCCCACGACCAGGATCATGCTGGACGCGGCCAGGTTGAGCCCGTTGCCGATCTTGTAGTCGGGCGCGTCCCAGGGCAGGAACGACCAGGTCGAGATCAGGCCGCCGATGTTGCCAAACATGACGTTGAGCCCGATGGCGCTGCTGCGGGCCGTGTCGCTGACGACGTTTGCGCTGATGTGCGCGTTGGACATGGGCCCCAGCACCATGGCGGAGCTGGCGATCAGGAACGTGGCCGCGTACCGCACCGTCGCCACCTTGGACGCCAGGAACATGGCGTAGCCCGTCATGACCATGGGCGCGCTCGCGGCGATCAGCAGCTGCCGGCGGTCCAGGTACCAGCTCAGGCTGGGGAAGGCCACGGTGAAGAAGGCGCCGACGACGTAGGGGGGCACGCTGTACAGCTGCTTCTGCACCGTCGTGTAGGCCGGGTAGATGGTGGACACGATGGTGGGCAGGAAGAAGGCCAGGCCCTGGACGGTGATGTTGTTGAACAGGAACACGACGGCGATCTCGAGCGTGACGGGGTTGAGCATGCCGGCGATCAGCTTCTTCTTGTCGATGCGGTCCAGCACCTCGGTCTGGCCGACGCGCTCCGACTTGACCCGCGCGGCGCACAGGATCTTCTCCTCCTCGGTCATCCAGCGCGCCGTCTCGGGGCGGTCGGTCAGGGTGAAAAACGCGACGACGGACAGCACGATGGTGACGATGCCCTCGATGACAAAGATCATGCGCCACTGCGTCAGGCCGGCGAAGCTCTCGAGGGTGAGGATGGCCGAGGCCAGCAGACCACCGAAAGCGCCAGCAAGCGGCGCCATGACCATGTACAGAGACAGGCGGAAGGTCAGCTCGGCGCGCTGGTACCAGCGGGAGAGGTAGTAGGCGATTCCCGGCAGCATGCCGGCCTCGAAGATGCCGAGCAGGAAGCGCACGCCGGCGAGGGCGTCGCGCGAGTGGCAAAACGCCGTGGCGATGGACACGATGCCGAAGAGGAGCGAGGTCGCGGGCAGGAACCAGCCGGGGCCCATCCACTTGCAGAGCACGGTCGCGGGGATCTCGAAGATGATGTACGAGATGTAGAAGATGGAGAGCACCATGTTGTAGTCGAACCCGGTCATACCGAGGTCCTTTTCGAGGCCGGCGATTTTGGCGTTGCCTGGGAGAAGGCGTTAGAAATCGTCGTGGTGCTACTGACAGCGGGCAGCAGGCCACTCACCGATGTTTGCGCGGTCGATAAAGCAAAACAGGTACAGCAGAGCGACGGTCGGGACCAGATACAGGTCCATCTTCAGCCGGAGCTTGCGGACGGCCTTTTGGTCGAACTGCAGCAGGGGGTTGCCATATCTGAAGTGGTGATGGCGATGGTTAGCATCGTGCTAGATCTTCAAATTCAGGACGACAAAAAAAAAAACCTTGGCAAAGAATCCACAACATACATGTCTGTAGCCAAATGGCCGTGGGCAGCAGCCACACGCAGAGTCTCATCCTGCAGGATCTCGACCTGCTCGTTGGTAGGCTTTCCGGCCTCGCCGCTGCTCTTGCCGGCCTCCTTCTCGACTGTGGCCGCGTCGGATTCTGTCATGTTTGCGGGGACGGCGCTCGGAAGCAGCCGTTGTAAACGCGCTATGTGGGCGGGTTTACCAGACTGGCGGTTTCCGGGGAGAGCGGGTTGGGCTGTCAGCGCGTCGGTGGGCGGCGGCGACAGGTCTGGGCAGCAAAGGAAACGATGCAAAGATCGTATGTTTCCCCCAGATTTCTGCTCGTCCGTGGGCAGATGTGGGAGGGAGCTTGCTGCTTAGATATTCTGGGGGAAGGGCCCGCTACAGATCCCGGGGTCAGAGGTGGATGCAAAGAGAGGCCGGCAAAGGGGCACGGCAAAGGGCATTTTTCTCGAGGACCCCTGCTGGCTGGCAGATTTCCCTCCTTTTGTATATAATTTGGCAGAACCACTCTTCTGCACCAGGGCGCCACACCCCGGACAACCCCATATTGAGGCGACTGGACCTATAGCCACCTGCTTTTCATGCCGTAAATAGCAGAGGCAGAACGCGTGTTTTGGCAGCTCAGACTCGGTGCCTTTGCGCCCATCGTCGTTCCATCGCTCAAAGGCACGCAGCAGGGATCCCCACCTCGGCCTCGGCCACGCCCACACGGCCGTGACGTGAAAAACAGGTTAGATGGGAGGGGGGCAACATCGATCCACCTGTATTTTGGGCAGCAGCGCATCCGTTTCGGTTGCTTTTCCTAGCGCCCATCGAAACTCAGCCCTCGCTCGTCACGACACCACCCTTTTCCTGCCCTGACATGCAATCCGGTGAACATTTGGAAGAGGAACACGCGGGGAAGGGGAAAGGAGAGACGAGGAGGATGCCGCCACCAATCGCTAGCATCCAGCTTTGCTGACTCGCTTGTGGAATTGGGAGGTGTGGTGTCTGGTGGTCCAGGACGGGTTGCCTCGGCATCGTAGCACGGCTGGTCTTGGTCCGTGGGTCAAGTCGATCGGCCCTTTTTTTTTTCTCTCTCTCTGGCAAATATCCCATCGTTTGTCTGTTTTCCATCCGGCCGTTTTCCATCTGCCCGTCGGCGTCGCGTCCATCTACCCGTCTACGAGTGAACAGTGAACGATATCGCATCAAAGTCAAAGCCAACGGTCGGTTACATCGAACAATCGGCCTCGGTCTCGGCATCGACGATGCGGCTCCCGCGACGCCCCGTTCGGAAAAGCTGGGCGCTGCCGAAGCTTCCGGGAAGTGGCGATCAGCCATTTAGCCGGGTTGCATTCCAAGAAATGCACACGTGTTTTGTCGACGTGGTGTTGGGCTTTGTTGGAGAAAGTTGGAGGCAGCGTTGGAGAAGACGAAAAGGTTAATTAGCAGCCAATTTCGGGCAATCTCTGGTCGACCCGCTGCTTCACGACGTTCCTGTCCTGCATTGAGCGTGATTTATTTTGCTTCGTATTTTTGTCTGTTTCGGTCGCCCTCTCCGTAGGGTTTCTAGCGTCCATTATTACAGCACGGCTCTTCAGGGGAAAGGGGCAGACCCCGTGGGGGAGAATGAGGCCGGTAGCGCCCGTCGATTGCATTGCCGACTCCATGGCTGCTGGGGTGAGGGGTTTTTGATCCCCGCACGCCCCAAGAGTGGGTCCCGTCCGCCTCCTGAGTCCGACTCAACTCAAATCACAAACTCACAGCAGCATGGCCAACGCCACACCCCCGACGACAGCCGCCGCCACACCCTCCCCTATCCGCCCGGCCCCGGCCTTGGCAGGCTGTGCCGTCGTGTCGCGCTGGTACGTCGTGTCCAGCTCGCCCCAGCGGATATTCGAAAACGTCACGGCCACGTTCGGGTTCCGCGCCAGCACCTTCTCGGGACTCCCCTCATCAGGGGCACACGGCCCGGCCGAACCGCTGTCCAGCCAGTTCATGTTGTCGCCCGTCAGTGAGTTCCAGATGCTAAACACCAGCACCATCCCGCGGCCCATGGCCTCGCCCATGCCCGCCAGCCCACCCAGCCGATTAAAAGCCTTGGCCTTGCTCGCGTCGCAAAACTGCTGCGTGATGGCCCCCGTGTCCTTGGTGTAGGCCAGCCCGTTGGCGTTGCCCGTCAGGTTCGCCGCCTCCTGCATGACGACGCGCGGGCTGTCGATGACGCGCCCGTCCTGCACGTACTTGCGCACAATCATGTCCAGCGGGCCGGCCCGGGACACGTCGCTCTCGGTGTGGTTGGCGTGCACAAACTGCGTCACCACCGTGAACGGCCGCGTCGTGTCCACCGTCATCCTCTCGCCATAAAACGCCTTGCTGCCGTATCTGTACGTGTTCAGCCCGCACCCGGGCTTGTCGCACACCCCCTGCGTGCCGTTGCCGCACTCGTCCCCGGCACACAGGAACGACGACGGCTTGCTGCATGTGTGCGGCGTGTAGACTGTCGCCGCGTTGTTGGCCTCCCAGATGTCCATCTCGCTACAGCAGTTGCCGCTGTTGTTGAGGTTGGCCACGCCGTTGATGAAGGGTCGGTTCGTGTAGCACTGCGCGTCGCAGTACCCCGTGCCGTACGTCGCCCCCGCCTTGTTCAGCTCGCCGCGCGACCCGGACGCGTCCATCTCGCTGAAATACAGCGCCCCGTTGAGCCCGCACCCCAGGCTCGACATGTCGACGTCGAAGGTGAGCTCCTGGTTGACCAGCTTGAACATCTCGTAGTTCTTTTTGTCTTCGGCCAGCAGGTATATCTGCGGGTTGATGCGCGTGTAGCCCGTCCCGTTGGCATTGGGCATGAACAGCCGCATCGTCATGGCGTTCCCCTTGGTGCTGACGCCGATCTTCGAGTAGTCGCTCATGGGCTCGATGAAGCACTTTTTTGTGCACGCCGCCACGTCGCCGTTGAACGAGCATTCGCTGGTAGTGTTGAGCGCCGCCGCGCACGCCTTGGTCTTGTCGCCGTCCCAGTACATGTTGTGCCCCGCCGCGCTCGCGACGATCTTGGTAGCCTTGGTCACGCAGCCCCCGGCCTTGGTGCAGAACTGCGTCGGCAGCTCTGGGTGCGCCTCGGATCCCTCGCCGATCTGCTGCGCCCCTGCGAGGGCGGCGAGGATGAGGGGCATGAACGCCGCCGGTCCGCTTGCGTGCCTCGACATGCTGTCTCTTGTGTCGGTGTGTTCAGTCGAGAATGTGTCTGTTGGTGCCAGTTGGGTCAGGCAAGAGATGGAAACGACCGGCGCGAGGACTTCTCTAGCTCAGGTTCAGGGGTTAACTGGGAGCTCAGGCAGCTCCCTTGGCTCGTCGGCGCCTTCACCGCATCTTATATGGATGTACCCAACATGGCAAGCAGAGCCCAAGGCAGGCATATCCCTCCAGACGGCGGGCATTGACTCCGACCCTCGTCGTCCAGTCGTTTCAAGCGGCTTATTGCAGTCGCACTCTACACCGTAAAAGTATACTAGGCAGGGCCGCGAATCATTTGGTGCATATGACCCGGTCCTCGGAACCAGAAAACCGCCGTGGGATCGGCCCATTGCAGGCCGGCCCCTGCATGCGGCCGCAAACTTTGTTTTGTTTCGAGTCGGACGAATATGTAACCCTAATCTTCCCCTCTTGCTCTCTCGCAACCTGCTCCTCCGCCAGATGGTGGCTTCTTCCGAAACCGTCGGGCATGTTATGTCTGCCAAGCTCTGAAGGGTACCAGACGGGCTTGGCCAAGAACGGGCCATGATATCCATGCAGGGGTCGAGACTATCCTCTGGACATCAAAGTTGGGGCCATGTGCAGCTGAAAGGGGATGGGACGAGATGAGCTTGTGCACATAGGGTCTCGCCTTCCCATTGACAGACCCCGAAGCCGGGAGCCAAATAGACTGCAATGCGTGGATTAAGGCCATAGAATTATTGGTATCAAACTCCGGATCATTGCACCCCGTCCCTTTTGTCTATCAATGCCGCTCATCCCGGCCCATACATGTATGCAATTGTTCCAGCCAAAGTTTCATCATATCCAAGATCAACGGCATACTCACCCTCTCGGGGAATCGGAGCGCCGTCAAAGGTGACGCGACTGTATGCAAAAAAGTAGCCCTCAAATGACGCGGCCCTTGACCTGCTTAAAGTCCTTGATCCGGTAGTCGCGCCACACGACGCAGCACGCGAAGCCGAGCACAAGCACGACCGTGCTGGCGATGAGCATGTACCGCTGCGCGTCCCCGTACGCGTGCTGGATGGCCCGGCGCGCCGGCGAGCCCCAGGGGTACGACAGCTGCGTGTTGAGGTCCGAGTAGATCATCTTGAGGTTCCCCAGCTCCTCCTCCGGCAAGTACGCGGCCAGGCGGGCGGGAAAAACGCCCGTCCAGATGGCCGCGGCGACGGTGCTCCCGATAGCGCCGCCGATGGACGAGAACATGGACATGAGGGCCAGCACGACGGCGATGTGCTGGTGCGTCACGGCCGCCATGCCCGCCATCTCGATGCAGATAACCAAGGTGCCGCCCGCGATAGCGATGAAGACCTGGCACATGACGACGTACCCAACATTAACGTCCGGCTGCCGGAACGCCAGCATCAGCCCGACACCGACCATGGTCAGGGGCATGCCGAAATAAACGGCCAGCCATTTGAACCGCCCCGTCCAGCGGATGAGGACGCCCACCACAATAGCCCAGAAGCACGACCCGATGCTGTAGATGTTGACGACGTACGAGCTGCGCGCCACGTCGAGCCCGTTGACTACCTGCAGGAACGACGGGAAGTAGTTGTCCCAGATGTAGAAGCTGACGAACAGCACGGCCGACAGGACTGACGCGCCCAGGATGCTGCGGTCCGTCAGCAGCTCGAAGGGGATAAAGGTTACCGGCGCGAGGAGCTTCTCGTAGAGGGCGAAAGCCACTATCAGAATGACTCCGAACACGAGCATGCAAATCACCATCGGGTTGGCCCACCGGCCCTCAACGACGGTGTAGAGACTGAACGGCAGCAGGAACAGGGCGAGCCCGCCGGCCAGCAGGACGATGCCCAGCAGGTCGAACTGGATCACGTAGAACTTGAGCGACTCCCAGACCGACCGGCCGGACTCCTCGGGCACGATCAGGCCCATGCTCTTAGCCTTGCGGTAATTCCAGACAAAGAGGCCCAGCAGCGGGGCGCACATGACGGGTGTGACGATGGCAAAGGTGCCGTACGCCCAGCGCCAGCCGATGGTTTCGAGGAAGCTTTGGGCGATGGGGCCGCTGGTCCAGACGGTGATGATGTAGGGCGACGACATGAAGGCGAACAGCAGCGCGCGGTTCTTGAGGGCTGAGGTGTCGGCGACGAAGATGGACAGGCTGTAGCTGAGGCCGTTGTAGCCGACCCAGTAGAAGACCTGGGCGGCCGCGTACATCTCGACGTTGTCGCAGGCCGCCATCATGACCAGGCCGATGGTGAGCAGGACCATGCACAAGACGAAACCGTGGGGGCGGCCCCAGATGTCGAGCACCTTTGCCAGCGGCAGCTTGAAGAGGCCGCCGATGATGCTGGACATGACGCTCGTCGTGGCGGTGAGCGAGTGCTGCGCGAAGGACGAGGTCACGTAGGCGACTAGCGAGCTGGACATGCCCTGCTCCATGGCGTCGACGAAGTTGATGATCCAGATCCTGGGGGCCGTGTTAGCGGCGTGATCTCTGAGGGAGTAGGGTGAACGGCAACTCACAGGACGTAGGCCAGGATCAGGTGGTTGCGCGACCAGACCTTGGTAGTGGCCTCGATCTTCTGGACGCCGCGCTGGGCATTCTTGTCAATCGAGTCCTGGTCATCGTCCGCGGCGGCATCTCGGGCAGGAGCGTGATCCTCGGGCCCGGCCTCCCTGTCGCTGGCATTGTCAGCCGTCTGCGGGCTCTTGGGCTGGTCCTCGGTGACGACGGGGGCCGTCGCGGCGGCCGGGCGCGCAAAGATCTTGTTCATGGCGGGCAGCAGTGCTTCGGTGGACGGACGCGGGTTTGCGGACGCACTAGGGAAAGTGTCGTATCCCCGGCCCTTGGGTGATGGCGACATGGGGAGGGTGACCCAAAAAGGCAGAGGACAAACTCGGAGGGGGTTATATGGCGGTGGGATGGGGGGCAACCTTGGGCGTTTATTGACATGGAGGTCAGCAGTGGTCTCGTGGCGCTGTGTTGGCTGCCATGTGCGCCTACACCCACGCGACGATGGAAGCTAATCCCGATGGCGGGCGGGTGATCCACGTCGTGCAAAAGAGCCGAGGACTGGGCAATTTCAGCGAGACCCACGGGCGTGGCCCAGAAGGATCCTCCCGAGCTTGCCGCGTTCGCGACAAAAAAAAAAAAAAAAAGGGTAGTTCCCCATCGCTTATATCTTTTCTATATCTGTTCCTGTCCCTGTGCCTTCTCCTGTTCTTGTATCTTCCTCTGTTCCCGTACCCTTCCCTATTTCGGTTTGTCTTCCCTACTTCCTCTTCGGATGGTGCGGGTGAGAGGGCCAACTTTTTTGTCTTAAACGAGCCAGGTTGCCCACGCCCCAGTGGAGAGTCCCTACCTAGTTCCGTCACATCCCACATCCATGGCTTTCCCGATGATCGCTGCGGGTTTTACGCCATGGGCCAGCCACGGTGCTGATGGATGGAAGGCGAAAGTCTTCCCGGCGCAGGGCGAAAGCTTGAGTCGAACAAGACTCCCGGTGTTGAAGGCAGCCTCCGAGGATCTCCGCTAGCTGCCTGTGCTGCCCTCCGAGCCAACACGTCTCTGCTGGAAACGCGAGCTAGCTAGGAAGGCCTTGGCAAGCGAGATGGCATTCATGTCACATTGGAGCATCGAGGAGGGTCGGAAAACTGGCAATCTGTTTGTGATTCGCGTGGCCCATGTGCGAGCTACCGTCAAGCGGCGTTGGTGGCGCCGCCAAGTGGGGGCCTCGATGAGAAATTTTATCTGATCATCTTATCTGATGCAGAGATTGCCCCGATCTCGGCCCACTCCCCCTTGGCAGCTACCTAGGTAATTACCAAACGCGTTTTGTATGACGAAAAGGGAGCAGCCGAGTGATTGTGAATAGGAAAAGAAAAAGGAATAGGAACAAAGAAAAAGAAAGAAAGCCATGTGAACAAATAAAAAAGATCTCAGAAAAAAAAAAGAAAAAAAAAAAGCCACAATAACCGTAAGCACTCCCTCGAACTCGTTGAACCTGACCCACTGCTTGACAACGTCCTGCCAGTGCTCTCCAAATTCCGTTCACACGGGTGCTGTCCTTTTCCTCGCTCCTATCGCTTAAACTCTCCTTTGGCCCTCCACTCGAACACAAGCTCAGATCCCATAGCTTCAACTCGCTTGAGCTTTCCCCGGATCTAGCATTTCTCCAGGAAGCCTGTATAATCCAGAAACCGAATCACCTTGGGCGCGTGGTTGATTTCTCTATCTCCTTCATTTCGGTAGGCGTGTGACAAATGTATACCGGCCTCCTCGATCCGGCGACAACCCGGGACGCAGGTCGTGTCTTCGAGGGAGATCTCCAAAAGATCCAGCTTGGGGAAGGCGGTAGCTATTCCGCCGGAAAGACCGTTCTTGTCGCGCACTGAGGAGCACAGGTGAGCGGCGTCTTGAATGAGCGATACATCATCGCCGGTGAGCTCGCTGTCCGGGTCGGTCAGGGATTCCCGGATGACGCCGATGCCGCCGCTCCAGAGAGGGGCAGGGTTGCCGAAGAAGTCAAGCTCGCTGGCTGGGATGAGAGCGATGCTGAGGCTGCGCAGAGCCGGGCCCACCCTAGCCAGCGAACGCAGCCACCACTCTGAATCCTCCTTGGATGCCATAGCCGAGTCGTTGATGAAAATCACCATGTTGCCGCCAAAGAAGACGACTTCGGCTTCGGCTTGCACGACCCTGGTGACGCCTCGCAGCAATCCCAGTGCGAGAGGTGGGTTGCCCGCGATCTCTTCGTCGCCGTGGGAGAACCTCTCGCGGATCGTCCCTCCGCCATTCCTCAAGTGCTTCGTCTCGATCTTCTGAAACTTGTTGTCCCGCTTCGGAGGCATGAGGAACTTGCCAGTGGGTGTGACGAGGGCGTACTGGTAGATCATAGTACGGATCTCAACAGGCAGGGAAGTGAACCCGTGAAACTCAGTGCCGATGCGGAGCTTCCGCCCAAGCTCCAGTCGATGGTTGCCGAACCAGCGCTTGAAGCGTCTGGCGAGGAAGCCATCGTCCGCTCTTGGCTCGATACTTAGCGTCTGGCTCAGGTAGCGCTGCATGTTGAGCCGATCTTGGGGAGATGGTTGGGCGAGGTCGTTCTTCTCGTAGTACCACCCCCAGTAATTCTTAAGGCGCTCATCCCAAGGCTTGGTCCGCGCCTCGATGAAGACCTTGGTAGTCTCATCTGGCATGCGGAAGGTCGGGTCGGTAAAATAGCCACACTCCCACTCGAAGGCGAGCTCTTTCAAAACTGGCATTTTAGCGTCAAAGGCCCTGGGAAATGTTAGAATAGGCTTCGATGATGTTCTTGGTTTTCGGTTGATAGATCATAGATATAAGGCAGGAACGTCGTCCACGCTAGCGGGATGGCTGACGATTTTCAGATCGAAAGAGAAGAAGACCGTCCGCATTGACAGAAGTGATGAGCTATAGGAAGGAAGAAAGGAGGGTCATCAAGGTCGACGATGAATAGAAAGATGACCGACGAAATATAAATTAGAAGGTCGCCAAGATTGAGGGTAAGAGAGTGATGGTATTGGTATGAAGTTGAAGATTGGGGTGAGATGGAATGCAGAAAGGAGAGTTGGAATCCTTACCAGAGAAGGTGATGGGGCTCTTTGAAGAGAGAGCGGGCTGTGTGTTTGGCTCTGACCGTTCAGTCAAACAGCTCCAGGTGCAGCTATGAGCTTTTTGTTAGCAACAAACTTTGATGAGTGGGAGAGTTTTTTTTGGGCTGTCACGCAACTAACCCCTCCGCCTGGAAATGGAATAGCAAGAAAAGCACTTCTGAAACGGCGCGTTTGTGAACCACTCTTTTCGTTGTCTTGGCTGCTAGGTTGTGGCACAGTAAGGTCGAGGGCCTCAATTCCAACGCAGCTAGAGTTGGCTTTGATACCACAACCCTAACCCGACGCTTGAACACGGTGGATTTTATCAATCTTATCAGATCGCCCAGTCGGGCGGATCACGATCAAATGGAACTGGACGCGGGCGCTTACAGCGAACCGGGTATGAAAGAAAGGCTAGGATTGGTGGAGAGAGTGGAAGAGCCACTGAGAACCCCGTTAATTCCCGCGGAGAGTGCCATCCATCAATTTTCATCTTTTTTTCCCCAGCCCTCTCAAACCCTTTCCTTGGGCGGCACTGACTTGACCGTCCTTTTCCTATCGGGGCGAGGCGGTTCTCCATCGAGAGGATACAGACGAAAAGATATCGCAAGACAAGGCCGTGAAGCAGCACACATGGCCGGCCTATTGCACACGTCATCAGAAAGGGAGCCCCTCCTCGCCTCCTCGCCTCCGGAGCCTCCCCCATCAGACAACAACAACGCGCGGTTTCCCACATCCAGCTTCCTCTCCAATGCCAAAGCCCGCCTGTCCCTCACGGACAGCGCCGACACCCCTTCCACGCACCTAATCAACCCCGACATCGCCCCCCTCCCCCCCTCCCGCCGCATCTGGGGTCCCGCCCAATACCTCTCCTTCTTCTCCGCCGCCCAGTTCACCATTACCGCCTGGTCCGCCGCCGCCGCCATCCTCTCGCTCTCCCTGCCCCTCCCCTCCCTCCTGGCCGCCATGGTCTTCTCCCAAACCTCCGTCGTACTCGTCGCCACCGCGACAGGCAGCGTCGGCTCCTCCTGGCACGTCTCCTTCCCCGTCTCCCAGCGCGTGGTCCTCGGCGTCCGGGGGTCCTACGTCGCGGTGACCGCCCGCGTCCTGCTCTCCGTCGTCTGGTACGCCATGCAGGCCTGGCTAGGCGGGCTGTGCGTCGCCGCCGCGCTCGGCAGCTGCAGCCGCTTCTTCTTCCACTCCCTCTCCGCCAGCACCCGCGGCTTCGTCGGCTTCGCAGTCTTCCAGGCCGCCGCCGCCCCGCTCATGTGGTTCCGCCGCCCCGAGGCCGCGGCGCGCGCCCTCGCTGCCGCAAACTGCATCTCCTTCGCCGTCATGCTGTCCATCGCGGTCTGGTCCTGCAGCGCGGCCGGGGGATTGGACGCCGTGCTGCGCGCCGCGCCGACGCTACCACCCTCAGACAGCAGCAGTCTCGCCTGGACGTGGTTCTACGCCGTGACGTCCGGCGTCGGTGCCATCTCCGCCGGCATCCTCAACCAAGCCGACTACACGCGCTTCGCCCGCCGCCCCGGCGCCCAAATCCCCGGCCTCACCTTCGCGACCTTCATCCCCGGCTCCATCGTCCCCCTCATGTCCATCCTGACCGCCAGCGCTACCCGCCTCATCTGGCCCGACTCCCCCTCCGCGCCCTTCTGGAATCCCCTCTCCATCATCGAACAGTGGCTCCGCGACGACTACACCCCCGGCGCTCGAGCCGCCGCGCTCGCCTGCGCCCTGGGGCTGGCGTGCAGCCAGATGGCCGAGAACGTCATGGGCAACGGGTACGCGGCGGGCATGGACCTGGCGGGCCTGTTCCCGCGGTACGTCGACGTGCGGAGGGGCAGCGTGGCTTGCGCCGCCCTGTCGTGGGCCGTCCGCCCTTGGCTGCTGTACGGCGCCCCGTCCGTCTTCATCGCCGCCATGGCGTCCTTCTCCGTCTTCCTCGCGCCCCTGACAGGGATGGTCGTGGTTTGTTATTCCCCCTTGATGCGCCCTCCCCCCACCCGCCGGATACCCGCGGGCCACGACTCTTCCCCAGCCGCCCCCGGTCACAAGCAAACAAACAAACACGCCTACTAACCTGGCATCTTCCTCCCATGCGTCTAGACCGATTACTTTCTTTTGCGTGAGCAGGTAAGTCGGCCCGAACCCAATTTTAGCCTTCTTCTTTCGCGTTTCCATGAGCCTCGGGCCTGACTGTCAACAATCGACAATCTACCTGCAGAAAATTGAGCTGTCCGCCCTCTACACCCTCTCGCCCGAGGGGAGCTACTACTTCACGCGCGGCTTCAACCCCAGGTCCATCCTCGTCTGGGCAGCGTGCTCCGTCCCCGCCGTGCCGGGGATGATCGCCCGCCTCACCCCGAGCATCCATGTGCCCGGCTGGCTCGTGAGATACAATCAGGGCAACTATTTCTTCGGTTAGTACATACAGCACAATCCTTGCACTTTTCACTCTTCTTCCAAGGTCGCCGTCCGAGCAAGGACCCTGCAGCGTTCGCTGCCCGACGGTGTTTCCGAGAGCTCGGCGAAAAAGTTTAATTAACTTTATCTGCCCGTGTTATTTCTCCTCGGAACCTGCTGCCACAGGGTTCTTCTCTGCTTCTCTCGTCTACTACGCGGTAGTTCGGACCTGGCCTCCGAGGGCGCTCGGCAAGTCTGACAAGGATGACATCTACGGCACTTTCACCCACGACGAAGCCCTACGGAAGGGAATCATCCCATCTCAAGCACTTGACGATGGCCGTAAGCCTGACGAGTCGTTGCACTCACCAACAGATGTGACAGTAGGGCGTGGTAGGGATGCGTAGAGTTTTGGATGCATCATGGAAAGCCCCGCATAATTTCAAGCGCGTAGACCTAGATCTTTTTGTTTCTCTCTATCCCGTCGTCAGCAGCGATCTGTGGTGAAAGCCACGAAGCCGGAAAAACTTCTTTGATTTTTCACTCATGCCCACCACAAGCGCTTGTCGCAGCAGCGAGCCTTTCCCTCGCCGCAGCAACGCCCGCCCGGGCCAGCTCCACCAAGCGCGGGTCCCCCGCTGACACGAGCTCGGCGCTGACGCGGTCGGCGCGATCCAGGACGGCCCCTGCAAGGCGCAGCTCCAAGGCCGGGTCGACTCGCGCGAGGTCGGGTCTCAGCTCAGCCAGCACCTCGCGCACGCGGGCCAGCAGCGCGGCGTGCAGGTGGCGAGGGGCGGCGACGAAGCCGTAGTTTGCGTCGTAGGTGCGTCCCGCGGCCAGGTCGACGGGGTGGCCGTCGACGTCCGAGACGGCGCCGCCGGCCTCGCGGAACAGCAGCATGGCTCCCGCGTGGTCCCACGTCTTGGCGAGTCGCGACCGCTTCTTGTACACCCACACCACGGCGTTGGCCGCGCGGCGCGCCATGGCCGCCCACCGCAGCACCCAGCTGAGCACGTCCGACGTGGATGAGGCCGGGTCGCGGGCGAGGGCGGCGACGGCGTCGTGCACGTCGGTGGCGCCCGAGTCTACAGTCGTGCAGCCCACGAACCGCAGGTCCGCTGTCGTCTTGACCGTCTCGTCGAGGCGCTCCAGCCTGGTAGGCGAGACGTCCTCTTGCTCGTCTGGCGCGACAAACAGCGGCTGTCTCCAGGCGCCGTAGTCGCGCGCGGCAAACATGATACAGCCGCGCGTCCCAGCCGACCGGCCCTCGACGTCGCCGTTCAGCAGCGGCTTGGAGGACGGTAGCGGGCGCCACGTCATGTTGGGCGCGCCGATGCAGCTGACAGCCTCGAAGGCGCCGACCTCGACTAGGGCGACGTTGATGGCGTACAGCTCGTTCTTGACAAATGACGCGGTGCCGTCGATGGGGTCAACGATCCACGTGCGCGAGGTTGAGGGCGTCGGGCTGGCGGCGCCGCACGCATCGACCAGGGCGAGGAGGTGCTCGCGGGACCGCGGCGGCACCACCCGCATGCCCTCGAAGCCATCGCCCTGAACCACAAGACCACCGGGCTCGTCACGCTCCTGCTCGTCGACGGCGCGGGCGATGGCGTCCCACACGCTGTCGAGCAGGGCCGGGTCGGCGCGCAGGTCGTCAGCCGACTCCTCACCAACAACGACGTCATCCGGGAAGCAGTGCTCGACGGTGGCGGCCAGCAGGGCCTGGATGGCAAAGTCGGCGACGGTGACGGGGGTCAGGTCGGGCTTCTCGACGGTGCCGCCGCGGTCCTTTTCGGCCGTCAGGGCCTCTGCGATTCGGGCGCCGACGCGCACGGCCAGGACGGCCAGGGCCAGCTCGCGGCGCCAAGGCGAGTCCATTGCGTAACAGGTGGTGTTGGAGTGGAAACGGAGCTTTGTGTTTTGGGCGTCTTCGTCTGGCAAGCCTGCTGCTGGTTGCTGCAGGTGGTGTGTCGGTGCCAAGCAAGGGCTCAGGGACTGCGAAGTGTAGGGGTCAAAGATGACCAGGATCTGGGTTCGATGGGAAAATGGAAAAGCGACTGGGGTCTGCCGCGTGGTGGCGCGAGCAAAAGCACGGACTGCCTGCTCGCCTGCTCGTTGGCCGAGTTGCAGGGGGTCAGAGGTTGCATTGCAAAAGCAGGCACGGCAGGCACTCGAAGTTGGACGAAGCAATCAAGCTTCGAGTCATTTGGGTGACATGTCGCCCAGTGACACACCCCCACTCAGCTGGCCGTCGCCGTCGTGCATATTTCGGGGTTGCATTGAGGTTTGTTTAGTGGGCCCCCCTAGTCCCCTGTGGAGCCGCGAAAGGTGTCAGGAAGCGGTGGAGGCGGGGGTGCGAGCTGGGCCTTGGACGACTTTCAGTGGCTCACCCACCAATGCAGCGTGCTCCAGCTTCCATCGCCAAATCCCCACAGACCATAGACATTGATGCACGCCAGTCCCCATCCGTCTCGGCCCAAGACCACCAAAGGAATCACACACAAAACTCGACCCTCAATGATTTGCACGTGCTAACACCCAATCACTCCCTCCGTCGCGAGCAGAGCGGAGCTGCTCCATTCAAGCTTAACCAACCACCATCAGACGTTTTGGCGCAAATCGACCAGACCACTGCAATTTGGAATCATGCCAACCCAAACGGGGCGGCAATAGTCCTGCAAGGGGCCGACGAACAAGCATATCTTTAGCGTGCCTCGCTTGGCCCTCAACCCCCTGCCATTTGTTTGGCGCTGCCGCGGCCGGCAGACCGACGACCCCCTCCCTTCCTTATTGTTCCCGTCATTTGTTTCCCTCTCGTCACCCTGCGCGCTGGGCATCCCGCCTCATGTTGACGGCGTCCAGCTCGCCGGCCTCGGCCCGCTCGATCTCGTAGAACCCAAAGGCCCTGTACAGCGCCGTGCCGTCGGGCGAGGCCTCGACGTAGCCGGGCACGAACAGCTGGTCGGCCAGGTCGCAGCCCCAGCGCATCATCATGGCGCCCGCGCCTTGGCGTCGATAGTCGGCGTGGGTGAAGCAGATGTGCAGATCTGTTTGAATCAAATGGCACGCAATTTCCCGAACCCATGGCCCCAGGCAAGCCACCACGTGTCAGAGATATCGTCCCCAGTTGGTTAGCCCATATGCAAACAAAAAGTCTAGACTAGACTTTGAACACGGCTCGGAGGGACCACAGCGGTGGCTTGTTTGGTTCTGATGGGGATGTTCGGGCCATTTCTGATGAAGGGACAGGTGGGGTGTTCGTTTGCGTGAATGCTCCGCCCGAGGCCGAACTGGCAGATTCGATGCGACTGGGCAAAAACAAACCAAAAAAAAAAAAAACATGCGAAAACAAGCGAAACTAAACTCACGGATGAACCCGCCCACATCTCCCATCGCCCTCCTCCTGGCCTTGTTCACCCCATCCATCACCACCTTGGACCTGGCCCGTGCCTCCTCGTCCACCAGATAATCAGGCGTCGTATCGCCCGCCTCGTCCGGCATGTGGCTCGGGTAGACCTTCCAGTTGCTGGCGGCGACGAGCTTGCCCGTTTCCGCGTCTACGACCTTGATCCAGACGTCGTGCGGGTCGGCGCGCATCGTCTTGGCGTACCGCGCCGCCAGCAGGTGGGTGTCGGTCTCCGATTTCAAGCCCATAAACACCTCGCGGATGTAGTCGTTGAAGCACTGGTACTCGGCCGCCGCGATGGCCCCGGCGTCGGCCGGCGTCGCGCGTGACAGCACGAACCGGGCCGGTTGCCCCGATGACGGTTGTGACGTCTGTGACAGTTGTGATGCCATGTTGCGTGCTGTTTCTTCTTGCTTTCTCTGCCCGAGACCGCCCGGGGGTTCCCTTCAACAAAATTTTCTGGACAATTCCTGCTCCTCGGTTGTAGTCGTCTCAGGAAACGGGAGACTGGGAGCTTGCTTGTTTCAGCTACGAAAGCTAATAACTTAAGCCTACCGCTTAAGCTGTCGATTTGAGTTACGAAGGTTTGGCAGTTCGGACTAGAGGGTGGTTCATCCAGGGTGTAACCTTGGTTGGGGGCGGCGTGCTCAAATTGTACAGGACTCCCCCACCAGCGACTCTTGTGGCACGCCGAAGATGCCCCGCAGCAACAAACTGTACGTATCATCCATCCCGCCAAGCACCAGACCGCAGGTTGTATTGTGCGAGGAGATTAATTGTGTACGGTGCAACCGTACCGTTGGCCTCGGACCTGAAAAAGAGGGCCGCGATGCCCGGGGAAAACGGAACGCACCGAACGTTGCTGTTGGGTTCGCGTATCGACAGAGTGCGAGTAAAGGTCTGTGTGTAGGGGCCGTAATATTACTGCGACCTCGACAAGTCATGAGGCACTATCGAGCCACTATCAAACAAATTTTGCAGCCTTGGCGCCACTGCCAATACGCAGACCGCGCCTCGACGAGTTCTCCAGGGGTCATCACTGCAAACCGCTGCGCGGTTGCACAGGTACGAAGTCGCATTTGCGGAGCACGAGCATGGCACACAACAGGAGCTCAGCACACCACCCGCAGCTTCCACCCAGTCAGAACCCCGCGGGCCGCCGAGAACAAGGCCACACAGACAAAGGCGCCCGCGGCCGCCCATATGCTGGCGGCGGTAAAGCTCCCGCCCATGGCACCCTGCAGCGCGCCGCCAAGCGGAGGTCCAGTTAGTGCTGCGACGCCAATGACTGCAAACGCCATTCCCAGGCGCGTCCCAACCATGTCGAGGCGAGGAGACGCGCTCGCGATGACGGTGGGCATCAAGCAGTGGAAGGCGCCGTTGGAAGCGCCATAGGCGGCCGCAAAAGCAAAGTACCCCACCTCGTCAGTGACGGCAAGCCAGCAGGCCGCCGTCAGCGCCACCAGCAGCGCCGAAGGAAGCACCACATTGATGCAGCCGAAGCGATCGGCCAGGAACGGGGTCATGAGCCGCGTGGGCAGGCCGGCCGCGTTGACGATGATAACGGTTAGTGAGGCTCTCGAGTAGGGCATGTGCAGGATCTGGGTCCCGAATGAAGCGATCTAACGGTCAAGGTGTGGGTGGCAGGTGTAGCCGAGAGCTGGTCAGTGTCATTTAGGTAACTTTGCAGTGGAGTGGCCCACCACGTGCAACGGCCATAGGTGCGCGGTTTATTATCAGATGGTGGGGTGGATCGAGGAGGGGTTTTATCTGAATCGAACCGAACTCGCCCGCAAATCCCACGAATGGAAGCCGGAGACTCACGTAATGAAAGCTGTAGTACATCCCCCACAGCAAGAAAAAGAGCCCCGCCACGAGGAGCAAGTACACGGGATCGCGGAGGGCCGTGGGGTCTATGAGGGGGCCGCTGGTGCGAGGCGGGAGCCTGGGCCGCATCAGGGCGGCCGCTGTAGCCAGACAGGCTAGGTTGACGAGGCCGACGACGCGTGTAGTCCAGGCGAAGCCGACGGCGGGCAGCAGCTGGCGGACGATGACGGGATACAGCAGGCCACCGACCGAGTTGCCTGTGGTGGCCAGGCCGACGGCAACGGCACGGCGTTTGGCAAAGTATGTGGCGATGAGCCCCATTGCCGGCGTGAAAACCAGGCCGCCACCCAAGCCGGTCAGGACGCCTTGGGTCAGAACAAGGTGCCAAAACTGCGTCGAGACACTCATGAGGAAGACACCGAGCAGCTGCAAGACGGCCCCGCATACAAAGGTGGGCGTGAACACGCCGGCATCCAGGAGGCGGCCCGAGAAGGCGCCGACACAGAAGGTAAGACAGACCTGGAGGGACCCGATCCACGAGATGGTTGAGGGCGGCAGCGGCGCCAGGGCCTCGGTATAGTACGTCTGGAAGGCGCCGAAGGCGTTCACGTAGCCCCAGGTGGTGAAGATTACAAGCCAGCCGCATGCGACCTGCGTCCAGGCCCGGAAGCCGCCGTCCGGGGGCGGAGGCGGCTCCGGCAGCGAACGGGTGGTCAAGTGCGAGGCAACACGGGCGAGCACGTTGCTGGTGCGGCGCTGCTTGTCCTGTTCCTGGGACGGACGGCACCTCTGAGGCCTACCCTCGGAGGGGGGTGTTGACGGCTCGACCTCGGCCGCACACCCCTTCTCGAAATCACCACAGCCACGATTTCCCCCTGGCGCACTGACGAGGCAATCATCACCATTCTCAGGAGACTCGTCGCTGTCAGTCAGGGGCGCAGTGACAGGCTGTGGTGGGGTGGGGACCGCACAGTCACTCGGCGAGAGCGATGACGACGAGTAGTGTCCCGCATGCGCACCCGCACCTGCACCTGCAGCTGCAGCAGCTCCACGATTGGCGGCGCCGCCGCTCCAACGCCTGGGGCTGCTCCTGTTCCTGGAGATGGTGCTAGGCGTGCCAGGCGTGCCAGGGCACAGCTCATCCCGTCGGCCGCGCCTGTTCATGTCAAGGGCAGGCTGAGCCGGGCCGGATCTTTGGCTGTAACAGGCTGGCGACAAGCCGCAGAGGCTGGGATATCCCGGTCTGGCGGCGCGCGGTCGATGCTGGACCTGGCAGGAGCAGGAAAAGGGGGTCAGCTCATTAATTTTCGGGGCCCGTGCGCAGGGAAACCAAGTTGGTCTGAGATTGATGGTGCGGGAACGGTTCCGGCTAGCTGGCGGGCCTGGCGACCGTCGCTGACACGAGCAGCCGGCGGCAATGTTCGTCCGACCGAGCCGAAGAGGTACCGAGGGCGTGACGAGGGAGGCAAGGATAGGCCGGGGGCTGCAGCTGTCTGCTGTCTGCTGTCTGTTCTTTTTTATTCTTCTCGCATTGACTGCCCCGAGCTGGCACGTCAGGTGGAGGGGGTGGAGGGTCTTGGGACTTGAGACTTGGGATCTTGGGACGGAGCCAAGTTTCTCGATTTATTTAGCAGGCGAGGGCTATTGTTGGCCCTAGTATGTCTCTGCAACATGGCGACCGCTTTATCATGGCCCCCCGCTCCCCCCTCTTTGTCTCCGAGGGTCGGCGGCCCATCCCCAGCGAGGGACGGAGGCGGCGCCGGGTCGGAGGCGAGGGGGTGGGCTGTCTCTGCGATGAGGGCATGATGTGGGAGGGCGCAGAGTGCATGTGGCTAGAGGGGCCTGTTGGGCCAACTAGATGGGTCCAGTGGGTTGGCGGCTCCACAGCCGGTACGAAAAAGTTAGGTTAGTGGGGCAGACGAGGGGAGGCGTGTGGCGGGTGGCAGTCGCGGGCGACAGAATTAAATTAAAAAAGTCCCCGACCGAGACCCGAATTGTTCGTGGTGGACCGTGCGGGTGGGAGCTTGGTAAGCAGGAGAGAGAGAGAAAGCGGTGATATCTAGTGTCTGGATTCTGGATGCAATCTGGAGTTTGGATTCTGGGCAGGCACGGGCAGGTTGCACGGCACCTGGATTCAATTGATGCTCAATCATGGCGTAGGTGCGTAGAACGTAGAACATTCCATCGGCACTCAGGTGTTATCTCGCCTAGCTGGGTGCCACACCATCTCTGCCGAGGCGCCAGGAGGATCAGCATCTGTCACAGAAGTGAGGAGCCGTTCCTACCCAGCAGGACAAACACACCCAGGGCCGTGGGAGCCAGATGTCAGATGAGAGATGCAAACCTGTTCGCCCAGCCGCGGCCAGCCCGATCAAACGCCCTGATGCATCGCACTCGAATCTCGTGCGATCCCGGGCCGGCACTGCGCACCGTTTGTTCGTTTATCGTATATTTCTATTATTTCTCATTTTGTTTTGTTTGGCCAGTCCCCTCCAACGGCCTCCTGCGGGCCCCGGGTTGAGCCGCGCGGCGCCCGCGGAGCGCCGAGAGGCTGTCGTCTGCCAGAGAGAGGCAAGGGGCCCAGCGACCGCGCGGCCACCGCTCGCTGGCTGGGCTCTTCAGCCCTCAGCGCTCAGAGTGCGGCCAGTTTTAGCGTTGAGCCCAACGGCCAGGGAACCAAGGCGAAACATGGGGTGCCGCACTGAGCGAGTCAGTCGCTTGGACCCCGGGCCCCCAGACCCTCGCAGGGCCCCTCCCTCGCGAGCCGGGATGTTAACCCGAGCAAAGCGACGCCCGCCTCTGTGCATTTGATCTTTTTTAGCCTTTGCCTGCTGGCCAGGAGGCCCTGCGCCCGCCGAGGCACGACGTCTCTGGTGGTCCAAGCCTGTCGATCTCGGCAACCTTCTTTACACCCGTTGTGCCCTGCTTCCCCTCCCTCCCCTCCCGCACACCCATCCCAACCCAGAGCCGACGTGACATGACCGAAAGACAGACCAACATCAAGAATCAGTTGCTGGGACAGAATCCGCAAACCAACGACCCTCGATCAAGGCCCGCTCCCGTCCTCATCGCCAGCACCGCCAACGCTGCAGGTAACCGCCAAGTTGCCAGACAGGGCAGCCAAGGAAAACCAAGAAACGCAAGAAAAAGCAAAGAGAAAGAAAGGCCTTCGGAGCAAAAGGCTTGATCCGGCCCAGCAGCCCGGTCGACAGCTTCCAACCAAAAACGCCACCGCATACCAGGTAACACAGGTAGCTGCCGACGAAGGGGGCCCTCGCCGCAAAGCTGCCGTCGCCCCAGCAGCTCCTACACGCTACCAAACCCTCACCACAACCACAGCCACCCGCCGGCCATGGACGTCTCCGACGGCACATGGTCCGAGCTGGGCCGGTCCATCGCACCCGTCTCGTGCTGGACCTGCCGGCGACGACGACTGCGGTGCGACAGCAGACTGCCAACCTGTGCCAAATGCGCCAAGGCCGGCTACCGCTGTCTTGGCTACGGGCCCGACAAGCCCTTTGTATGGGTCGGCCTCGGCAGGCGAACCAGCAAGAAGGTCGTCGCCGCCATGGCCGCCGCCGCCGAGGCTGCCAAAGCAGACAAGGAGAACGCTTCGTCTTCGTCCTCCTCGTCATCCCGCAGTTCCGGTGAGCTGGTGCTGGCAAAAAGGCCATCACCACAGGCACAACAGCCAAGGAGGGCTTCCGGGCCAGCAAAGGTCACCGTGACGACCGCCATGCCACTCCCAGACCTCCTGCTATGCCGTCCCACCGAACCCATGTTCGTCGGCCACGACGCCAAGACGAGGGGATATATAGAGTACTGTAAGCAAATTCCATGTGTATTCACTTTTTCGCCTTTGTAACGGGACAGCGTGCTCACACCTGCTTCCGCCCACCGGCAGACCTGCGACGATGTTGCACCGAATGCACCATCCCTCAGACGCCAGAGGAAGAGGAGACGATGAACCCATACCGCTCCTTTATGGCCTTGAGCCAAGGCAGCCCGCTGGTGCACAACACTGTCGTCGCCCTGGCCGCCCACCATCTCGCCGGCTCGTCCAGGCCCGAGCCGAAGCTGCTCGAAGCGCCAATGTCGCCCGGCCGCTACGATGACGATGACGGCCAGACCGGGGTCTCCAACACCCCTCTTTTCTCCGACGCCCTCACCCACAAGAGCAAGGCAATCATCAACTTGCGCGAGGCACTAAACAAGCTCGACCACTCCGACGCCGTCGTGGCCGCGTCGCTACTGCTTATCTGGGTTGAGCTGCTCGAGTCGGGAACCAAATCCTGGCGCTGCCATCTCGATGGCATGGTCGGCCTGTTGACATCGCGCAAGCAGCATCTCAAAAACGCCAGGGCCCAGGAGAGGAAGGAAGTGGATCAAAGGAGGCAAAAGATGCAGCAGAGGCGCGGCTCGCCAGATTACCACCTGAACGGCGCCTACGGTCCTTCGCCACCAGTTAACAGCGAAGCCATATCGTCACCCGAGCAGGAGCTGTGGACCTTCCAGAACTACTTTGAGGAAACCTGTCTAGTGTAAGTCTTATTTGCACCTGATGGCAAACCGGCAGCAAGTTCCCACCAACTGACCCGAGAGAAACAACAGCCTGCACACATTCGGCACGACCCTAACCGCCAACAAGCAGGACCTGGGCGAAATCTTTGGCGATAAGCAGGTGGACAGGATCCTGGACCGGGCCGAAACGCGCAGCTGGACGGGCTGCCCGGCGCACCTGCTTAAAATCCTGCGGTCCGTCAACAAACTACACGCCATCGAAGCGGCACTCGACCCGCAACCCCGACGCGCGCGCGAGCTAATCAACCAGATCGACGCCTTCGACGCCTGGGCCTGGGCGTCGAGCCACAACACCAACGCCAACTGGGTCCAAAAGCGCCACCACCTCGCGTCGGCCTACAAAGGCGCCATCGAAATTTTTGCCCGCCGCGCCCTCCAGCGCCACCTCGACGCCCACTGGTCCCCCGTCACCGCCACGTGTGAGTACACCGACGTCGACGAGGCCTACTGCAGTAACAGCGCCAGCAGCGAGGAGCCGACCTTCACCAACCCCTGGAGCGGCGGGCCGGCGGCAGCACCAGCGGCAACGGCGCCCTCGCCGTGCTTCAGCCAGCAATCGCAGCACCAGCAGCAGGAGCAGCGGCACCTGGTTGAGGTGGCACATACGGTGGCCTGGCACCTGAACCACCTGACGCCCGAGGATGCGCACTTCAAGGGCGCGCTGTGGCCCGCCTTCGTGGCCGGCGCCGAGGCCCGCCGCGACGACGACCGCAACGTGGTGCGCCGCATCTTCGCCGAGATGTACGGCCTGCTGCACTGCCGCAGCGTCCGCCGCGCCATGCAGGTCCTCGCCCAGACCTGGGCGTCCAGGCCCGTCGTGCCCCCAGCCCTGCAGATCCCCGAGGAGGCGGAGGACGACCTGCTCGACTTTAGGTACTCGTCCCCGTCGTCGACCTCGAGCCCTGACGAGCCCTCGTGGCTGGACGAGCTCTGCCGCAGCGGCGAGGAGCTCCTTCTCGTCTAGGTATAAACAGCTTCACTAGAGAAAGCTTCCGGCAGGCAGATGACGAAGGCCCCGTGGGTGTGACCTGCGATTCACCCACCCCCCGCCCCCCTCCCCTGCCGTCGCGACGACGGGGGTGTACGATTACGACTGTGAACTACATTCTACGACTTTTTACCTTTATAACTCTACCTTACCCTTCTACCTTAGCTATTTTATTCACTTATTACCCTTTTTTTTTCTCTTCCTTTCAACATTTGTCCCCACGGCGGGACTAATTTTTACCGGAGGAACGCGGTTGGGAAATCGCGGGTAGGAGGGATTTTTGGTTCCACGAATAGTGGAAGGACGGAAACGGTGGTGGAGAGAACTCCCTTTGTTTCTTTTTTCGGGTTGGGGCAGGGAGGCTATTTTGGAAAGTCATCCTTCGTTTACAGCAAAGCGAACAGTCGCAGGATCTTGTTATTACAGGTTAAATATAACTTTTTTGTTGAGATGGACCACATTCAGGACACTAGCAAAACAAATTGGAGCCACATTCGAGTCTTGTATGTTTCCAGTCCTCGGTTGCCAGAAACACGTGAAGCTATACCCAAGAAGCTATCGATTGGGACAGAAATAGACGCATGATCACCTCCTTCCAATAAAAGCAGCGCATAAATGTTTCCTACTTTTTATAAACATGAAAACAAGCTCCCAAGCCAGCCGAGTTACCAAGAAGCAGGGACACACAAACGAGCCGCAAAACAATGCACTTGGTAATCAGCCCCACGCAAGGCTCCAGGTCTCCTGTTTCATCTTTAGCCCCGTCTCTCATTCATGCGATGTAGGCGTCGATTGTCTTTATATACAGATGGTTCGGCGGCCCTTTGTGTGTTGGGAATGGTCCCGAGATATTTATACTGCCGCTCTATAGGTATTCATTTCCCATCTTCCCATCGTATTTACCTCTCCTTCTTTTCGCTAATGCAGATATGTACCAACATTGGATATGAACCAACTCTCTGAAAAACACAAACATAACCCACAAAGTCAAGACGTTTTAGAAATACACTAATATCACAAAGCAGCATCCAACTAGCCGGCCGGGTCTCCTAGACCCTGGACTGGGTCGGTGCCGCCGAGCCGTCCGAGACGAGGGCGGGCTCGGGCGTCGAGGTCGAGCTGCTGCTGCCGGCGGCGCCCTGGCGGGCCAGCTTCTCCTTCTCGTCGGCGGTGAGGCCTCCGGTGGCCTTGGGAATCCTGATGCCGAAGATGACGAGCAGGACCGAGAAGCCGGCGCAGCCGCTGCCGAGCAAGAACGAGACGCGGAGCATGTTGTCGGGGGCGTTGGACGAGTGCTGCGCCGACGCAAGCTCGGCCCAGCCCAGGAAGAAGCTCATGCCCAGGAACACGAGCCCGTTGATGATGGCGCCTGCCAGGCCCTGCTGATCGGAGCGGACGCTGGTGGTGATGAAGATGTTTGCGACGTTGTACATGATGTCGATGCCGATTGTGGCGCACACCATGGCCGGGAAGACCCAGGCCCAGTAGCTGGCGTCGCGGACGGGGATGAAGTAGAAGAGCAGGGCCGAGGCCAGGAAGCCCAGCGTCGAGAGGAGCATCAGGAGCGTGCCCGGGATCTTGTGCAGGAACGCGCCGCCGATTAGCGCGATCGTCAGTCCGCCCACCGCAAGCGGGGCGAACCAGGCTGCGGCGAGCAGCGGAGGGGTGTGGAGGATGGTCTCGATGCTGTGGTTGAAAAAGGGGCTTGGTTAGTTTTTTTTTTTTTTTTGTGCTTCTCTGCTTGTCGGAGGGGATAGGGGGAACTCACTAAAAGCTGGCATAAAGTAGGTAGATGCCAAACGACCCAAACGAGACAAACATGCACAGGAACAAGGCGGCAATGTGCTTGACCTTGAAGATGCTCGGGGGCACCAAGGGCGCGGTGGCGACCCAACCCTCGACGTAGACGAATCCAGCGAGCAGCAGAACACCCAGCAGGAAAGTGACAATAATCTGGGGGGTGGCCCAGTCGTCGGGCTGGTAGGGGCTGTCGGTGATGGCGTAAACAAGCAGCATCAGGCCCGGAATCGAGGTGGCACAGCCGAGCCAGTCCATGGGTGGGTGCGGCACGACCTGGCCGGTCTCGTCGTCAACGGCAACCGGAGCGCCCTTGGCCTCGGCTGGGACACACAGGAAGGTCATGAGGCAGACGATAGCCAGCATGATGGATCCGGCCCAGAAGAACCAGTGCCAGCTCGCCAGCTGGCTGGCAGCACCGGCGACCAGGACGCCGACGAAGAATCCAAAAGGCGAGCAACCGCCGTAGATGCTGAAGACGAAGTTCTTGCGGCGGCCGGGACGGGCGTAGGCGCGGCCCAGGAGAGTGACGCCCGAGGGCAGGAAGGCGGCGGCGCCAAGGCCCTGCATGGCGCGGAAGACGATGAGCATCTCGTAGCTCTTGGCGAAGCCGGCGGCGAGGGTCCAGACGCCCATCCAGGCGTTGCCGCAGAGGAAGACGGCATAGCCGCCAAACTTCGCGTCCGAGAGGCGGGCGAAGGGCAGCAGAAAGGCGCCGGCGACGAGAGAAAAGACGCTCGAGGGCCACGTCTTCTGCACGGCGCCGAATTCGAGGTCCACCATCAGGTTGGGCAGGACGACGTTGAAGCCACTTATTAGGAATTCCTGTGTCGCGTAGCGTCGGGATTCGGGTCAGTCTGCGTGCAGGGTTGATGCCGCCTCTCGACGCCTCGTGACGTGATCGCGGACGGTCGTTCGCCGGATACAGCCACGACACCCGAGACACGAACGCAGCAGCACGAGATGGAAAGGGCAAGTTCTTACAGCCATGATCATGGAGAGCAGGATGGCAGCACAAAAGCCGGCCTCGACAAAGGTGTTTTTGAATATTGGCGGGCGCATGCGGCCCAGACGATCTGCCTCCTTCTCGTCCATCTGGCTGGCGGACGAGAGATTCCACGAGTTCTGCCTGACGGCGGCAGTGCCGGCGGTAGGCTGCTGCTTCAGCGACGACGAAGATGCCAGCTTCTCGTCGCCGCTGGTGTTTGGGGGTGCCGGGGCAGCCGCCACATGGGCGACGGTGGCAGCGGGTGGCCTCGAGTCGTCGGCCATGGCGTCTGTTTCCGGTGGTTCAAAAGATGGAGATCTGGCTCGGCGACTCCCACAGTACAGACAGCCTCGTGGTCAAAGGCCGGTCGAGGATATAGCGGTGGTGGCAGCAGCAGATC